>CABFVX010002479.1:0-68645 GCA_902151425.1 Timema shepardi
GGGGGGAATGGAGGTAGGAGGGAGTTACACATACTTTCATTTAAAATTTCAACTCTTTTTTTGGCAAAGTTAATTTGCCCTCGTTTTGCGATTTTTTTTAGTTTTAAAGCTCTACTAGTCTACTTCTTTTGCGTAAATGGTCGTGACCTTTCTTATAACCTTTCAGTTATGCTATGGCAAATATTTTTTAAATTATGATATAGTAATTAGTTAAAACAAAACCCATTGATTTAAATATTAGATGTATTATATTTAATGATTACATCATAATTATTTTGATATTTTCCTAATCTCAATATTTATAGAAAAAAACTTTAAATCGCGCTTGTGGAGCCCAGAACACACCACTGTTACTTGACATTCTAGTGAAGTCATCGACTGGATACATTTTGGTTTTGTTAGGAATTCTTCTCATTCATTCTATATATATAGACAAGACTGTAAAGGGTTAGGTGACTGGTACTAATAAAGATTGTAAAAGGATAATGAGTGGGACCAGCAAGGGCTTTGTTATGTTGTTTGCATCAGTATGAGATATTGAATTTACGTTCTATTGTAGCCCCACGTTGGGTGCCAATCATTATGATATTGATATAATTGCACTAATGATGCCTCATGTTGAGCGCCAATTATGAGATATGTAATTTATGTTCTATTGATGCTCCGCAATTGGCCGCCAATTACGTTATGAGTCCGCGATGGGTGCCAATTAAAATGATATTGAATTTATTTAGATATGTTTGCCTCATGATGGGCACCAATTAAAACAATATTGATTCGCGATGGGCACCAATTAAAATGATACAGAATTGACTTTCCTGTTATTTGCACCAATTAAAGTGATATGGATTATAATCGTGATATTGCCCTGTGATTGAGAAGTATCTATAAAGATATTGGGTTTTGCGATGATGACAACGCGAGCATGCCTTACTGTGCACTTGCTCGCGGTATGTAATATGATTAATTCTAATATTTAATCTTATTAAGTAAACAAGACTTTGATGTTGCACACGATTTATTTGAATGATTACACCTTTGATACTGAAGATATGATATATCAAATAAAGAGTTTTTTTTGTTAAATTAAGATTATTTTTCTGTGATTTTTCTCTCTAATATATTTAATGTACTCTATGGATTTAAGTTACTGCTACTGTGTGTATTCATACGCAAAAGCGGCTTATATATGGCCTACCCCTTGCCTCTTGGACTTCTTGTCAACAGTGTTAAAACTAACTAATGGAAAAACTCCTGGCAACAGGTGTTGTGAAGGCTAGTTTACTATTTGGTAGAGGGACCCAGCGGATCACCAAATTATTCGAATACGACATAGTTGGAACTTTTAAAGAAAAAAAAAAGTTTGTGGTGCAATATATTGAAATTACTTCTGAAAAGTGCGTGACTCTCCATGGATGAAGTATTAAAAGGATATTTTATGTGCAGTTTATAAAATAAAATAACATTTATCAATAACTTTTTTTAATATATGAGAGGGATTCAAAACAGTTAATTACAATAGTAAAGGGAGTGAGGAGGGAGGGAGGTGAAGAAAGTTGATTCAACAATCTTGAAAACATCCGATTAGCACAGGTTAAGCTTGACCATGTTGCTAGGTGGTGTCAAATGATAGAACTACAGTTTAACATTGGTCTAATGGAAGAATCGCACGTAATAATTATTTGCGTCAAGAGTATGCAAAGAAGGAATTAGAAATTCCCTAAAATAATGGTTGCCGTGTAGAGAGTTTTTTTTTATAAACTAATATACAAAGAAGAAAACTTTTTTTTAATCTATTGAAATAATTACAATTTTTAATTCAAAATACACGGGGAAAAAACATAGAATTTTTTTAATGTGGGTAGTTTTGAAGCATTAAGAATATCAAAATAATTAAACCAACAAAAAAAAGTTAAATATATTTATTTGTTAAAGTACACTAAGGCTGCACAGTTCTCAAACATAAGTGTATGTTAACAGGATTTGAACTAGCAACCATAATAAAAATTAACATTTTTTTACTTTTTCTGATTGAGAAGATAGTCTGTAATATACAATTATATTTTTGAAAATCACAATTTTAGGAAGTGACGGTTTTATACAGCCTAATATAATGTTATGGTTTCTTCTTTTATTTTTGACTCCCACCTTAAGTAAACTACCCTTTATTTTAGGGTTGAATAGCTAATTTCAAAAATGCCTCTGGAGAACCTTATAAAAACCATATATACATAGTTTTAGCAGGATCAGTAAAATGGTTTAGGCTCTAGGTGAGATAAGACGGTATTGCAAAAATCCCTCTTTTGGGTTCAGGGAGTCATGAACTCTCAATATCCATCAAAATCTCAAAATCAATTTTTTTTTATCATTACAATACTTCCTGTCTTCGAGGGGTGACGAGAAAGTAAAAAAGACATGTGTACATTAAAAAAAATGGTATGTAATAAATATGACAAGTGACTTACTTTGCAGTGACGCTCATCCACAACAAAGATGATAGTGTGAGGTAATGTAGCAGCAGCCCAACACCTTTACAGAACAATTCATCTTCAGTGGAGCGGATACCAACACTGGACAGAATATCAATGTGATGCAAACAGAGTTTACGCTTTAAATACCTCTCTCTCTCTCTCTATATATATATATATATATATATATATATATATCAAGTGTTCAGGTAACTACAACTACTACTGCTTAGATTATATATATATATATAAAAATAATCTAAGCAGTAGTTGTAGTTAGCTGAACACTTGATAAAGAAGTGTCTATACTCTTTATTTATACAAAACGAGCTATCTTAGAGTTACCTGAAGACTAGACAGAGAAGTGCCATTGCAGCCCAAGTGTTGGCTAGACAATGTTTGCTCTTCTTTGACATCTGGATGGAAGCATGGCAGATAATGTAGGAAAGTACACAAATGGTCAGGCAGAACACACCAATGAGGCTACCCATGTAGATAGCAGGATGTGACCATCGAGATATCCCCCCAGCCACTCTGGACAACACAAAAATATTTCAGTAATAGATTAAAAGGTGGATATAGACGCATGTTGGGTCATGCTTCAGTTTAAATTAAACTAGTTAAAAAATGACTCCTGGACATGGCAATGAATCCAAGCCTAGTTTGACAATACACTACCATTGAGCTAATCAGGAATTGCCCTTTGTTAAGGGTCATTCTTCAATCATAGTTTAAGGAAGATTTTTTAAATCCATTACCGTTTTCAGCCTATGGTCTGGGCTAATTTTTTTATTCAAGTCATATATTTTTCCACTGCCTGCTGGCTAGGTCTGTCCTAGTTTCATTTATACCTTATATTCTATCTTAACCCTAGAATAGGCACAACATCCAGTCCCCAGCCGTTAATTTACCAATGTGAAGGGGTAAACCCATATTTCATTCATCAATGATAAATTTTCTCGGTGTTTAAGGCAGATTCCTTAGTGGAAATGTGGATTTATCGGTGAGTGAATAGTGACCCCGAGCTTGGGACAACTCATGTGGTTATTTGTAGCCACGTATCAATTAGTATTTTTCATATTAAGGGGAACCTAACCATTCTCCTATGCAAATAACTTCTGTTTCGCCACTGGGCGGTTTAGCGTCTATTTGAGATCTTGCCAACTGTCTGAGTAGCAGTTGATGTTTCTTGGGAATATTTTGAGTATATTTTACTTAGGCAGTTTAAGTTAACAGATGGTTATGTGTGGACCGAGCACTTTAACTATCAGATATGTGCTTTTTCTCTAACTGTTTTAAACCTATGCTATGTTATGGTGGTAAAAGCTAATAGGTTTTATATGAGTAAATTATTCCTGGATTGTCTAAACTTACATTTAGTCATGTGGGACTCTTACTATTAGCGATATGCTAATCAAAATTATTGATTATCACTTAATGTCTTTAAACGCCTGTTTGTGCATTGTTTGGATTGTAAGATACTTCCATGAATAGCATTTATTATGTACTTAAGCTTCAGTTACGTTAGCGTACGTATTATTAGCGCGTGTGTATGTTGTTGATATCGAGTCCATTGGGGACTTTAATTGTAAAATCTAAAATACCTTAGCCGTTAGGCTGTTACTTAATCTCAAAAGAGATTATGATAATATAACTTATTGTCGCCCTGTGACTATTTATTAATAGATAGAGTTTAATTCCTATTTTGACCTTTGAGTCATAACTTGTTGATCATCCTTGATGGTAGTTATAGTTGTCTCTCACTTGAACTTAACTTGACAAGCATACTAGTCAAACAATATGTTTATAGAAACAAGAAATATATTTGATTCTTGCGATAAATCAATTTCTGAGAATACATTCTATTTAAAACAAGAACATATTTTCGACTCTTGAAATCTGTTCATTCCTATTTTACTAAGCAAGACTGTGTTTTAATATACTTAAAATATTACTTCAATAACATATTTGAGTAAAATAATACTCTCTTAGTTGAAACCAATTTAAAAACAAATGATGAATTAGCAAGTCGTTATGTGATTCTTAAAACTTGATAGCACTTACCAAGTGATCAGATTACCTGAATGGATTTTGAACAAATAATCAATATACAATAAATAGGCCGGTAGGGGTAAATAAACACTTTTATCGGTGTCTAACTGTTGACAGTATTTATTTTTCATGAAATCCAATAAAATATCTAACTTAATAATCGTATGAAATAAATTTGGGTTATTTGCATAGTTGTAGTTGGGTAGTGAGAATTAACAGTCATGTTTATTTAATCATCATTCTGACTGCTGGCGAGTAAACATATACATCATGGAGGCTGACTTTGTATTGTGTCTAATGTGTTCTTATTTCTCTTAAAAAAAGCTATAATTTGTTTTATTTATTTCAAGTTTATTTGTAATTCTAGTTTTGATTTTCAGTTTTTGAAGAGCTTTTATGTGTTCATTAAAATATTTACAGGATTGTTCGTGAGGTGAAAGTTTCAGAAGTAAGCATGCGATGAAACGGATGAGTCCAAGTTTCCCATAGGGGTGGAAGGTTAGGGTATTAGGCACAGTGAATTTTCTACAACTAACAATTTTTTTTTTTTAAAGATCTTATTCATGTTTATCTCTTTTGTCCGACAAAATAATGATTACAAATTAAGATGTTCTTTTCAAATAGGCCTAGCTTAGTAATTTTTTAATTAAAAAATCAAAATATTATGCTTTGTTTATGAGGTGGAAGATTTGTACATCGAATTCAATAAAACACCAAATTCTCGAATCTTGAATACTTGTCAGGATTTGGGGGATTTGAGGATTCGAGTGGCCCATCTAGTTTTTTTAGAAACCCCACCTTTTGGGGGATCCAATGAGAATTTTTGATCAGCAAGTATTTTTTTCTTTCTTTTTTGTTAGTATCATGTCATGATTATTAATTATATATTTCCCAAAGCTCAACCAAACTAATAAACGTAAAACCTTAGTAGCTATATCTTGGCTATTTATTTTTAGCGCAGAGATCTTAAAACCCATTTGGGTTATATGCTGCTCAAGCTGTTAATTTACCTCTTATTTTAATGTAAATTCACTTAATTGAAAGAAAGGAAAAATAATTTAGATATAATTTCCATTGTCTATAAGATTTGCATAATTAAATTGAACAAAATGATAATTTGTTGAAGAAAGAAATTCTTAAGACTTGCCAGTGTAGGGAAAAGTAGCCGCTTTTGCATATAATGTTTTACAAGATTTTGATTCAGGATTTGTAAGTAAATAAAGATTCATATTTGAGAAAAAGTGGAATAAATCCATATATTTTAAATAAGTGAAGAAACCAACCTGGTTCGTTTATTCTGTTGGTCCTGCATGAGAGCAAAGTATCCAAGTCGGTCACATTGGAAGACTAGCAGCCCATGTAGCACGTGAGACAGTCGGCAACCCGCTTGGCTCCAGCCTCCGGTATGGTTGTTTAGGCTGGCGTCCCACCATACCGGCCGTGGTGAGCTTGACTTGGCTGCTCGTAACATCACATATACCGGATGGGCAAGTGTAGACACATTCACATTCACTAGCAAAGACAAGAAACAATTAGGAGTATTGACTCACAATTTATTGATTCTGTTCAAGAAGCTGCCCCGCTGAATAGGGTTGTACCCTAAAAATACAATCCCTTTGAAAAAAAAAAGTCTGAAATTGAATCAACTTTGAAAGTTACTTTATTATTTATCATTATTTATGTGTGGTATTTATTGTGCAATTTCTGACTCAACTGATTACATCAACAAACTAGAATTTCTATGAGCAAAAGTGATAAAAATCTGAGTCACAACTTTCTTCAGAGAAGTAAAGCTGTCGGACCCATGTCGATTGTGATATTTGGAGGTAATGAATGGTGTGAGAAGCTTTGAAAAGTCGAAATGAAGGTCAAATCTCCTTCGGCTTCGACATCTACAATAACTATCGCATATTTGAAAATTTTTGAAGGAAAGATAAAACTTTGATAAATAATCAAACAATTTAATTTTATCTTACTAAATATTAAATTTTTCAATATATGATAATTCTAAAACAGTTACTAAACAGAATTGTAACAATGACTAGTAATTTAACTAACACAACGTAAGCATGGCTCAAAAATGGATAAGTAAATCTTAGTATATTATATTCACCATCGCCAACATAATTTTGTAAAAAATAGAAATACCTATAAATAAATAATACCATGATCACTGGTGTGAAGCAGAGAAAGCACTTTAGTTGTGCTATCATCGCAGCTTGCGTCTAATGTTTGGTCCTTAATATTCTATCTCTGTGAAATGATCAGTGACAAATTTTCAAGTGCATTTTGACACAGAAGTTTTTCATAGCTTCTTTGCATTTTCTTAATTATTCCAATTGGATGATACGGAAAGTAGGAAACAAAAACAAAATTTAATTTATCACTATTATCAAAGAAAAAAATACATGCATGTGTTAAGTTTGCAAAATAATATTATAAACTACATGATGAACATAAAAATTAAAACTTAAGTAAGAATCAAATAGCCAAAGCTATTATTTATTCTTTTTAGTGAGGATTACTCCATCTAGATGTCATATTTTAAAAATTGAAAAATGATACCTGGAAATGGGGATCGAGCCCAAATCGAGCTAAAGGTCCCGGGTTCAATTCCCGTGTCCAGGTGCGATTTTTCAATTTTCAGAATAAAGCTTAATTGATAAGTTACTAAGCTTATAAGTAAATATGTGTGCATTAGTTATTATTTTAGTCCTTAGGTAACAAATAAGGAAAATTTCCTGGCCCTTGTTACTGACAAGATCTAGAAAAATAATTAATTTGAAAATTAAAAGTGGCATTAAGTGACAACAACAAACATCCTAGGTAGCTTTGACTTTGACTTTTCTTCGCACGTTTCAAGATTCGCTTCCCATTTAAAAAGTGGCCTTCGCAAACCCCTATCTAAAGGCCTAACATTCTCATCGCCATCCACCTTTGCTCTGGTGGAAGATGTCATTATAGGAACCTGATTCTCAAATACTTCTTTAAGAATAATAACTAGTTCAACCGAGAGGAGGATAACATGGCAAACTCAGCATTGAAGAAGTTTACTACCCCTTCATCTTGGACCCCCCTACATTATCCTCAGACCACTGATTTGAACCATACATTGCTTATATCTTGGCCAATGTGATCAAGATCTTATAAACTTAAAAAAAAACCTGAGAAAAATCCTCCCTGTTGACAGAGGATCTACCATGATGATTCTTAACAAATCCGCCTGTATCACAGAAGCACAACTTGAAGATGAAAATACTTTCAAGAAACTGGACTATGAACCTACAAGATAACACAACAGCCTCATGAGGGCCTCTTTGCCAAATTATTCGAGTTCATCACACCCACTCTATATATTAAAAAAAAATCCACCCACCACGTTTCCGCTTGCTGTGGGGTCCCAACTGAACATATCCCAACACTGGCTGACATTAATCTTCAACCCATGGTCCAATAACTTCCCTCACACATAAATGACACAAACCACTTTATCAACCACTCATACAATATTAAAATAAAATCTTTCATCTAGGCATACTTGACTGACATCCGTAGATCACCCTTAAATTAATTTATTTTAAGAAATGCTTCCCCATTTACTGATTTTAAACTAAATCATAATTAGTTTTAAAAATCACTCATTTGTAAAGTACCCCTTTATTTTAATTTTAAAAGAAAAACTGATAAGTAAAACTTGTATTTTATTATTAACATAGTAATAGTGCTGCTCTCTAGTAAATATGTAGTGAGTTAAGTAGTGTCTGCTGCTGCTATCTACCAGCCATGTGGAACCGCTATTAAATGGATACAATTCAGGATTTTATGGATATAATTTATAAATCAGACCTTTTATTTGTGGTGCTTGTTTAAGAAAATGTATGTATGGAGACCATTCAGAATGGATACAATTCAGGATTTTGTGTATATAATGCAAATAATTTTAGTGTATACAAATCAGGATTTTTGTTAAAGTCATTTTCTGAAAACGGTTTGAATGGAGACCATTCAGAATGGTTATAATTACGAATTTTGTGGATATAATGAAAATGAATATAAATCAAGACTTTTTTTTATTTGTAGAGCATGTTTAAGAAATGTCTAAATGGATACAATTCAGTCGTCTCTTCATGAACAAGTCAAATAACCATAGCACCCTCAGATTCACCTGGAACATTTCACAACACCATGATATAATCTTGGATCTGGAAATAAACCTTCATGAGGTAAATAACCACACCACAGTCCACACCAAAGCAACCAAACATCAACAGTACCTCCAGTAGCCAGTAAGCAGAGCCTTATCCAATCATGAGCCTCTCAAGAAACAACTTTCAAATTACCTATCGCTCACCATCCAGTATTATGAAGGAATAGACAAATTCATATTTATCTTAAGTACAGGCTCTTACTTTACATACATTATTGTTTCCAGCCTGGGCCAGTTTTCCTAAAGAGAGGCTACAATATCCTAACAAAATCATTTCAACAGTGCTCTAAGGATCACATTCAAACCGTAAGTGTGGGAACTTGCTCACCAATATATAACAAATCCAGAAAAAAAAACCTCGTCTCAACCTTAGATAACCTTCTCTCCTTTTCTTCCGAGTAGACTCACACCAGTCAGTAATTTCTATACAAACAATAATAAAAGAGAATTTAATTCAATAATTAAATAAAATATATATTCAACATTCTAGCCATCTACGAAGAATAACGAGACAAGTATGACAAGGCAACTACATAATTTAAGCATACTCTTTTTTTAAATCAAGAAACAAGCAACATCCGAATCTAAGTAACCTTAATCACAGTCCTGTTCTTTCATGGATATACCCATTTTTGGGGGTGGAGGGAGGGATTCTACCTGAGGTGGCTCATGGTGAAGTCTCCCAAAAGAAGATAGTATGGAATTTTTTTTAAAGAAAGAATTAGTTTAATATACATTTTACTAAGTTAAAGAAGAGGTAGGTAGGACTGACCTAGCTTGGTTCCGACTACAATAGAGGTGATCTCCATTTCTTCTTGATGCAATGTTTGTGGGAAAAGCCAACTATTCTCATACATTGACACTAAAATTTCCTGAGACGATTGTGTGTGTGCTCCTTGCATCTGCAGCTGATAGAACAAGGAGGATGGCACCTGGATACTAGCTTCTATCACCTACATGGACAATAATTAGAACATTTACAAGTAAAGTTTAGTGCAGGCCTATAATTTAATCATTTTAACAACAAAAAGAACCTTACTTATGATTCTAAAAATATTTGATTTGACAAAATAGTCGATAAATAGTGCTAATCAAGGCAACAGTTTTGTGATGATCCACACAGCAATACATGAGTGTGTTGATACTGTTCAAGAGCAGCAACTGGCTTAGCAGCAATATCTCAGTGTACAAATCATGAGTGTGATGATTTGTGAATTGTTTACATCCATATATCCCCAAGAAACATGAATAAAATGTCTATATGTAATTTGGCGAGCAGGGGAGTGATAAGAGTTGGGTCGAATCCATTATTTTATGAATTCAAATTTCCAATTTAATTTAACTTTTAATACTAAGTCTGAATCTTGGAAAAAAATTATGAACATAAGAGGAAATATAAATATAATTGTATGGTAGCAAATACAATTAGTAACTAAATGTTAGCATTATATCTTATAATCCATTCACTATAACATTCATACATTCATAATCAAATAGCCAAAGCTATTATTTATGCTTTTAAGTGAGGAATTATCCATCTAGATATCATATTCTGAGAATTTAAAAATGACACCTGGACACGGGAATTGAACTCAGGACCTTTGGCTTAGTACGCCATTGCTCAAACCACTGAGCTATCCAGGAATTGTCCTGTGCCCAGGGTCATTCTTCACTCATTATAAGGCAGTCTCTATGATGGACGTGCGGAAATCGTCAGCTACAAATGTGTGATTTTATTAAGATAACGAGCTATCAGATAACGCAGCCACCTTTGACTCGGTAGTTGGCTTAATGCTGCTACTTGTACAATTATTATAAATAAAAATAGGTGAATGTGGGGAGTGCAAGACCTCCACCGTGGTTCGGATTCCAAGTTAAACTGTAGGTCCTCCATTTCATCTCACAATCACCCTACCATTACACATTAGAGTAAGTGCATATAACCCGAACGGGTTGTAAGACGCGGTGCTAATAATAATAATATAAATAAAAGGGATTATATATTTAAAAATCAACTAGCCGAAGCTATTATTTATGCTTTTTAGTGAGGAATTATCCATCTAGATATCATATTCACTAAAAAGCATAAATAATAGCATTGGCTGTTTGATTTTTAAATATGCAATACCTTACAGTTATAATAATTGTACAAGCAGTAGCATTAAGCCAACTGCCGAGTCGAAGGTGACTGCATTATCTGATAGTTCGTGATCTTTATAAAATCACACATTTGTAGTCAACGATTTCCACACGTCCATCATAGACGCTACCTTAAAATATGAGTGAAGAATGACCCTTGGCACAGGTCAATTCCTGGATAGCTCAGTGGTTAGAGCAATGGCGTACTAAGCCAGAAGTCCCAGGTTCGATTCTCGTGTCCAGGTGTCATTTTTCAATTTTCAGAATATGATTCATACATTCAGTTAAGTAATAAATTAAGGTCCTGGAGCCTGGTTGTTAAGTACATTATATAATTATAATTGGTTTTGAACAACCAATAATCAGTATTAAAGATCTACCACAAATTGCACTTGAAAAGTTTAAAACAAAATTTTATTTAAAGGAATTGGATGTGAATATATAATTTATCTCTATGAGGAAAACCTCTTTTCGCTTTATGAGGTAGTTGTATTATATTTGGATGAAAGTACAGTAAAGGTGGATAGAAACATATAAACAGGACAGACACAATTTTACTTTTACAATGAAAATAACACCGTTCACTCTTTACGTTCTTCTTTTCACTATAAAAGACATATTGCGTTCGTCCCTTTTATATGTTTCTATCCACCTTTCCTATATCTTCTTACAAATATAATGTATTTAAAGTATTTGAGTCGTGAATCTGAAATTTTCTCAAATATCCCTTAGGATTATAAATAAAATAAATAAATTGGCCAGCCTTAATTAAAATGTTATAGGATTATGATGATGATGATAATGAATTGAAATCTGTTTTGAATTTTTTTATTTACATTTCAGTATATTAGGAATGTATGACGGAGAATAAAATACCCAAATGTGCACATATGGAAAGAGGAAAATGATAAACAGGGCTGTGCGAAGCTTTGAAACTTCGACTTGGTTTTAAAACAAATTCTGGCTTTGGAGCTTTGTAAATAAGAATACAGACAGCTAAAATATTCTTATTTTCCATTAGCCATTTCGTCCATATGAAAAAATCTGAAGTAAATGAATTGCATGTTGTAATAACAACAACTTTATCTGTCAGACTAACACGAAATATTGCAATTAACTGTACAATAAAACATTTTCCAAAACATTTTAGTGCAAAAGTAATATAAATAACCACAATATAAGATTTTTCCATGCATAAAACTAATAAAAGGAAATATTTGAACCTCGATTCGGCTTCGAAAATATTTCATATATTTGATATGAGTTCACTTTGAATTGAAGAAATGAACTTCGCACACCCCTACAATAAGGTAGATCTACATGCCATGAACCTGCCCGAGATTCAAGCCTTGACCAAAAAGACTAGATGACTTGAAGTTTAGTCCACATACTGAATGATGAGCAGTGCTAGTATTATTAGGTTACTTAATGAATCTGTGAGCAAAGTTGTGTTCTTAGAGTACCTTAGTTCCAATCAATGCAGTTGTGTTGGATGTTGAGCAATGGAATACTCGAGCAGAGTTCTTGGGGGCAGATTCTCGATAATACCAAGTGCAGGTAATCCCAGAAAAACTTTCTCGCTTCACTCGGAACTCTTCAATCACAAGATTTGCCTAGAAGGAGTCAAACATTATAAAGAACAGTGAAGAAGTTCCTAGTAAATAGGTAAAATACATAATAATTTGTAATGTATTGATTTGGATTAATTTAAATTATGTAAAAAGTCATGGATGAAGGTAATTTTTCTTTAAAGTAATATAGGTAGAGTATCCTTTTAAGATTCATCCATGAACAAACACGCGTTTCTTAGAATGATGTGAAAAGGACTTCACCCCTAAAATATATTTTTTTATACCTTCTTCCTGTTAAAGGAAACAAGTTCATAGTACTTGGCAGAACACGCCATTTCTTTATACCAATAAGAAGCTAGCCCTCATAAAACGTGTCGCCAGGACTCTTGTCTATTGGTTAGTTTTTACTTTGTTGACCAAGGGAGAAAATGCAAGGGGTATGTCATATATAGACCATAGTGCGTATGTTTATATACAGTATACGTATGCAATTGACCACGACGACGATGAGGAGGACCTCGCTCACGCACGAGTCAGTCACAGTCCAACACATTATAATATAAGTCACTTCAATATCACAAGTGTGCAGTGATAAGAAACATTTAACTGAAATATGTGCAAGTAATTTACTGGTATAATATAAATAAACCGTGTGTGAAATAACAGCCAACAACATTTCTCTTTCTTTAATAATATTAATACCGATTTAATTAGTGCTCGAACACGGGGCTATAGACAGCTGATTGAACGGTATCTTTTCCGTACAGTGATGATAGGCGCTCGATAACGGAGCTTTATACAACCTAAAAAAACATCACATCATCTTTTATCTGGGAATTAATCCGTTGTGTATCAATTGACGCCCGAAGAGGGGTGATTGATCACATAGTTTTTATTATTGACGCCCAAAGAGTGGCGCCTTTTTATCCGATAGTATTACAAATTATTACTAAATAAATACTGAAATAAAGGAATTACAAGCATTTTAAACAATATGTAAACAATATTTGTAGAAAAGAATGAATTATAATTTATTTATTAATGAAATATTGTTAGTTTGTTTACACATATTTGGAAGAAGGTTCAGGAAAGGTGGATACAAAACATAAAAAGGGAACACAGAACAATATGGATAATACGAGATTTTATTAACACTTTGGCCAGTGGTAGCAAGGTAAAGAGTGAATTGTGTTCTTTTCATTGTAACAGCCATATTGTGTCTCTCTTCAAATGAAATGTGAATTGATTGAAAACTAAAATAAGGATTTGGGTGGTGGCAGCAATATAACTTGTTACTTACTCCTTTCATTGTAAAATCCATATTGTGTGTTTTTTTAATTGTCCCTATTCCTCTTTCCTGCAACACCTTTCATGTATAACATAAATTAGGAAAATAAAATTTTCTTTTACTGATCTCGCCAAGAATATTATTTATCAATCCTGAATTGGAATGAAAATGTTAATCTAACATACCATCACTATTACAATTTATTTGAAAGAACTTAATAAAATCACCATATCAAATAAGTTTGAGATTTTTTAAACAATTTTTAGCCAAATAAGGCCTTTTATTCACAGACTTGTAATACTTTTGTAAAATTTTTACTTAACAAAATTTAATTAAGCGAAATTACCTGATTCGGTGGTCGCGTGGTCTAACGTGCTACTCTCGCAGTAGTAGACTAAACTGCCGTTGACAGGGAGAATTGAGATTAAAATCTCAGTCGGGTATACTGAGGGTGGTTTTTCCAAAAATGGTTTTACACACTCCCTCCACACAAATACAAGTACACTTCAACTTAACATAACCTTTCTAATCCCTAAAACCATTTGCGTAGTTAGTACATAAGTGTATATAACCTGAAGAATAAAACGTGGTGGAATAGAAAAAAAAATTAAGCAAAATTCAACTATTTTATTTGCCACAAATCAGGGTCTCTACCTACACACGCTGTTTTTTTTTGTGACAATCTATCAATCAAACAAAAGATTGTCCAAGCAAATCACAGAGTGAAAGAAGCTTTATTCCTAGTTAAAAATAACTAGACGGCAAGATGAATAATAGAAACATTATTGTGTGAATAAATGTTGTTACCTTGTGAACATTAAGGGCTTTTGTGAGCTGAGCCAGTCTTTCGACAACGTTGACCAGACGAGAGCAGGCTTGTTCTAGTGACTGAGCAGCAACGAGCAGACTCTTAGGTAGACTCATAGTGGAACTCACAATGTCTGCTAACACTGAGCCAAGCTGACAACACACAGATGATCAATCAAACATTTGGGAGCAGAGGTTTGTTCTAGTGATTCAGTGGTATTTTCGAGCTGAACCTAGAATAAAAGCTTGGGTTTATAGGTCAACAGCTTTATAGACTTGGAAATTTCAAGCTTATATTTAGGGGTGTGCAAGTACTTGAAAATTTGAGTTCAGGTTGATTTTTATTGGCTGCTCAATTTAGACTTGAACATTTTTAAAAAGCTTGAAAAATTTGTGTACTCTGAGTTTTGGATCTTTTTCTTGAAAACTCCTAGTTTGATTTGTTTTATTCAATTATATGATATAATTTCATAGCAAAGAGAGTCACTTAATATTTTCTTTGGTCTATAGTTAAAAAAATTGTACAATTTATATTAAATTTAGAGATGGGTCGAATCCACTATTTCTCAAATCAGAATCCTTGCAAATTGTTAGAAATTTAAATGATTTACAAATAGACCTACATTACACGATATAGGCCTAAGCTCTACATTAACATTTATTTCAATTATGTCTTCAATTGTAATCAACCTCAACCCCCCATCGCAAAATACTGCCCAATTAAACAATCTAGACTCATATTATTGTTTGAAAATCAAATCAAACCAAACAAAACTTGAGTGTCTTAAGTTATTTTTAGTAATGTTGTTAGAATGAGTTTAGTTTCTAAAAAAATCATGTGAAATAAACAGATTAGACCTAGTTATCCTTTGATCAACTTTAATCATCATTGAAGGATTATAATTTATTTTAAAAAGATAGCAAAAATAAAATACAAACAGATATTTTTAATAAAAACTAAAACAACATGCTTAACAATTAAACATACATTGGAAGTGATGAACTCAATAACGCCTAAATGTTTTATTATTATTTTCTTATATTCATTATCAATCTTTGCACAGAAAACAAGAAATATATTCAATTCTTGCGATGTATCGTTTTCTGAGAATACATTCTATTTAAAACACAAACATATTTTCGACTACAATATATTCATTCCCATTTTATAAGGCAGGACTACGTTTGAATATTTTTACAATTACTTCAATAACATATTTAAAAAAATAATAAACTCTTAGTTAAAATCAATTTAATAACCAATTATGAATTAGCAAGTCGTTATTTGATTCTTAAAACTCGAGAGCACTTACTAAGTGATCAGATTACCTGAATCGATTTTAAACAAACAATCGATGTACAATACGTAGGCATAAATAAACACTTTTATTGGTGTCCGACTGATGACAGTATTTATTTTTCATGAAACCCAGCAAAATGGTCTAACTTAAGAACCGTATGCAATAAATTGGGGTTCTTTGCATAGTTGTTTGTAATTAAAATCAATTGGGTATTAATAATTAACAGTATCTTTATTTTAATCATCACTCTGGCAAGTAAACATAATATACGTCATGGCGGTCGACTTTGTATGTGTGTGATGGCACCTTTAGTATCATGTGTAATGTGTTCTTATTTCTGTTAAAAAAAAGCGTAACTTGTTTTATTTATTTTGAGTTTATTTGTAATTTGTAATTCTAGTTTTGATTTTCAGTTTCTGAAGGGTTTTTATGTGTTCCTTAAAATATTTACAAGATTGTTCGTGAGGTGAAAGGATTAGAAGTGAGCATGTGCCGAAACGGTAGAGTCCAAAGTTTCCCATGGAGGTGAGAGGGTAGGGATCTAGGCACGTAAGATTTTTCACACCTAACATTTTATTTTAATAATGATTATAGTCATTCTAATCTCTTTTGTCCGATTAAATAATGATTACGGATTAAGTTGTGCTTTTCAAGTAGGCCTAACTAAGTAATTTTTGAATTAAAAACATTATGACTTGTTTATGGGGTGAAAGATTCAACCATCGAATCCAGTAAAACACAGAATCCTTGAATCTCAAATACTCTCCAAGATGCGGTGGATTTGAGGATTCGAGTGGCCCATCTCTGATTAAATTTATTTGAAAGTTCTAATTTGTGTTATTATAAATTTTTTCATACAAAAATATAACTCTAAGAACATTATATTTGTACTTATTTATGGTTTATGCATGGATCTACTATAGATATTCAACTTGAAATACTCGTTATATAACAAAAGGAATATTTCCAAAGATTCTAAACAGCGTGTAACTGTGGAAGTTTGAAGAAATGGGAAGTGTAAAAGTTTAAGAAGAATGAAGAGAGAAGTGTGTTTGTTTCTAACACTTTCCTTTTAGGTTGGCTCCCTTTCCTATCATTTACTTTACATTACTGTACAGTGTTTCTACACTGTCTTATTATGCATATCCAAGCCATTAGGCAATAAATCATTTTAGATTTTTATTTTAAGTGTGTTTATTGTGATTAACAATATGATATACTTGTTTTCCTAAGAGAAACATTCTTAAGGCTAGTTTATAAAAATCTTATTTGAGAAAAATATGTTCCTACCTATAATATATACTATGTGAAAATATGTGTACAATTATGTCGTTTGATTTATATATAGTTAACTTGGGTTTTAAAACGCTAAAGTTTATTGCACTCAAGGCAAATTTGTTATATGAAAGCTTTTTGAGAAGCTCACTCAAGCTTGCAGACAGTCATAGAATGGTGTAAATGTGATAAACAGAAAAAGAATATGACTAACCTCTGAATCCTGATCAACAAATTCAAGGTATTTCTCAGCTATCTTTGAGATGAATACAACATCCACAGGGTCCTGAATGAGTGTGGGATTCGCAGTAAGGTTCTTCAACCTCCGAGCAGTCTCAAGTACACTCTCTTTTATTAAGCTAAGATTCATCTGAAAAATAATGAGTAGGAAAATTGATCAGAACTAAAATTATACTTAAAAATACAATTATTGGAGGAAGGTATATGATAGGTGGATACTAACAAGTAAAAGGAATTAAAACAAAAAAATAGCTTTTCAATGAAAAGAAGAACACAGTTAACACTTTACAATTCTGCTTTTGGACAGAGGTATTGGCTGCCTTTTTTAAGAAAATCGATCATCACTGCTCAATCCGACCTAGGATTCATTCTTTCAGAACTCATCAAGGAGTATGAAATGCACAGCTCAACTTCCTAAAAGAGGAAACCAAAAAACCCAAAAGGAAGAAAAAGGAAAATGGCAAATAATGATAGGACATTTAGGAACATGTAATTAGGATGTGAATATATAGACTTCTTGCAAGCAAAGCTGAGGGACAAAGACGCACAACATTTTCTTATCCACACTCGTCGCAGATATGTTGCCCGAGGAGGTTGGGTCAAACTGTGCGGCTTACATATTCATTCATACATATAAAAGGGACAAACACAATATGGATTTTACAATGAAAAGAAGAACACAATTCACACTTTATGCCATGGCAGTAATGCCAAGTGTTAATTGTGTTCTTCTTTTCATTGTAAAAGCCATATTGTGTTTGTCCCTTTTATATGTTTCTATCGACCTTTACTGTACCTTTTTCCAAATATAATATAATTACCTCATAAAGCAAAAGATGTTTTCTGTATAGAGATACATATTCATTTATACAAGTGTTTCAAGTTGTAAATGCAAGAAAAGGTGGTGGGTTCAAAACTATTTGCTACAAAGAGAAAAAAAAATCAAATTTACTCAGCGATCTTTGTATGTTTGTATGTCTGACGGATCATTTGTAAATTTTACTCGATTGACAACACAAGATTTATCCATAGCCAATAAGACACAAAATTTTGAAATTCTGTTAGTGCCCACACCAGACTTGCCATAACTTTGAGAAACCTATCAACTGGAAATTCATACATTTCACTGTCATATACTTTTAAAGTGTCAAAACAATTAATCAGTTGTAAAATTATTTCATTACATCACACTATAGCCATTTTTGTGGAACACAAAAGCACCATCTACACTATGCGACAAATGACAAGAGACTGTTGAGCCCCACATGCGCTCGCTCACGGTTCCTTGGGCAACAATGTTGTGGGTCAATGCTGCGGAACATTTGTCCTGTAGTGAATATGTGGCTTTAAGAGATAAAAATATAATGAATAATAAACTGAGAAAATAAACATTAGATGACTGTGGACTACTAAGAAACAGTCAACAACCCACAATCCAAGGCAATTAGCCAGCCACGATTAAAGGCTGGACACAGGTGGACAATTGTGCAAGCATGCACACATACACAACCAAAAGAACATAGGAACTCCTGTACAACATCAAATAAGCTATACATATTAAATGAAAAACTCATTTACATTCTAAAATACCATATTTTTCACATATGAGCCATAATTATATATACTACAGTGAGCATAAATTCTTGTATGAAGATAAAGACAACACAATTGATGCTGACCTTGACAAGATGATCCAATAGACTTGTGGTAGGACTGATGTAAGGACATTCAGACACATCCAGCCTCTCCCACTTTCCTTCAGAGGCACAGGTGTGATGAGCCAGACCTGACACAGACTCGGCTTGACAAGGGAACTGCAGTGTGTAGCCAGCCACAGTGCGGGGCCACCAATACACCCCTTTGTTGGTTTCGGTCACTGTAAAAACAACTGGATCAGACAATTTCCTGCTATTTTGGTAGATTCTTCTTTAGTTTAAACAGTATCACTTTCTGAAAATCAATTCAGGAATGTTATCATCAATCACGTTTTCAAACACACATTTCATGATCTTGTCACATATATTGTCTTTGCTTCATTTATGTTGACAGTAGTGCTGTAACATCAAGCTCATCATGCAAGGTGGACATTATTTTTTGTTATCTATGTCCTAGAACTATGCGAGGTCCAAATTGAAGAGGAATAGAGTCGTATCAAATATACAAAGTATTCTCAAAGCTGAATTGAAATTCTAGTATTTCTGTCAGTTGTTTTATGATTGATAAAATATTATATTGTGGTTGTTTATTCAAAACCTTATGCTTTAAAATGACATGAAATTGTTTTAATATAATAAATTAAGTTACTATCACAAATTATAGGTCAATTACTTAAGTTTTTTCCACGTAAACATTAATTTGTAACCTATAAAACAGTTCATAGTGCAATTAATTCACCATAAATTGAGTATTTTAGCACTCAATATTTTTATTGGTAAAGCTTCAAAATTGTAGAAACTAGATTTTTTTAAGCAAAGTAGCAGTATACATTTTTCGAAGCCAAGTCAAAGTTTCGAAGCTTTGCACACCCTTCCTTACATGTCCCTAGGGGTGTGCGAATAGGATTATTTATCAAATTGAATATCAAGATTTTGAAAGAATATTGATTAGTACAAATTGAGTAGTAGATTTTCCTTAGATTTATTATAAAAATAATTTAAATTAGTTAATTCATATTGAAAAGGTGGCTTTATATTTAAGTATGAAAAATGCAAATAATTACTTCAAAACATTATTATCTGAGCTGGTATCAATTAAAAAAAAAGACAATTTAAAACCAAATTTCAGGATATTGAGAGGAACTTTTGATTCAGTTTCTTATACAATGATGTTCACCTAAATCAAATTTTTTAAATATAGGTTACTAAAGGAAATTTAAATTTAAATTTGCATTGAGAATGTTTAACTGGCCAGTGTAGAGATTATATTTCTTTACATTAAAATGTTGTTATTATTAATAGAAACAGTATAATAATGGGGTGATTATAAACAAGGTCATATTTTGATTCTTTCATCGTCTCGATTATTTCCAAGTGTAGTTCTCATTTTCTAATACATAAGGCCTACTTTTGTTTGTGTGATTATTAGTACTCAACCCAAAGTTTAGATGGATCCCAAACAATTCCACTGTCAGCTGAAAACCTAGGCAGCAATGAAAAGGCTTACTAGGTAAATTAGGAGCGAGGTAGTTTCCTGATGCTTTCCTTATTGAGCCAGAAGGTACTATTTATTTTTATTGCACATCAGTCTACCAAACCCACCAATTGACCCTACAAGTGACATCTTCACTCCATTCATTACATAGATTGGCTGTATACTGGATGTTATTACTAGTCTTGCTCCTTCCTCTCCCAATTTATTATGATACAATAAATTTAATAAAATAACAAAACAGTAATGAATGATCAAATTAGTTCTTGACCCCTTTAAATGTTCCCTAGGCTTGACACAACCCTTAAATGTTATCTAGGCTTGACACCGCTTTAATGTGTTTTAGGTTTGAAACCTTTTCAATGGTATCAAGGTTTGACACCCCTTGTAATCTCTATTCTGTCTGGGTCGCCTCCCTGTCCGCTAACAACAGACTAACAAGTGCACTCATGGTTGATCTTGCAATAATCCCTCCCCCCTTCCCACTTAATTTTCATGTGTCAAGAAATATGATAGAGTTAGCTATTTCTATCCTTCTCTAAATGTTTCATTTTAAGCACTTTCACTAGAAGACCGAAAACAAGTCACCTGGCTCCCAAATGTTTCTCTCTCCACCCGCCGTTATAAAACACCCTCCCGTTCTAACATCCCTTAGGCAGGCCACAACCTCTTGCTTTTTGCTAAAGCTTGATTCCCACGTTCACAGAAAATATAAAGCAGAATCTACCACAGAGGCGCAGCAATTTACACACTTTAAGTTGACCCATGATTCATTGCAACGCTAACGTAAAACAGCTGACTATCAATAGATTTTATTTTCTAGTAGATAAACATATATTTTGGATCATTGTCACAATGGATGTTTTCAAATTATAGCGCTGTGTCATGGCACAATCCAATACATCGATACACAGGCTTTCCATTAACAGGTTATTTCAAATCCCCTCACAATGGCCAATGTAGCTGTCTGCCGGTTTCTGGCTGTAGAGCGCATGCATTGTCAAATGTGCATGTGCACTGATTTAAGATGGTTGATTCTGAGATTTGATTAGTTCTTCTGTGTCTAGCATCTTGAGCAGAGCGGACAAAGTAGAGAATAGTTTAACTTCAGCAGAACAGCTCAAGCCGATTAAGCAGAAATCTTGTGATCGGCTTAAAGCGTGTCACACGACCACATTTATGTTCTGCGCCAGTTTTTCCGCAAACGTGTGAATATACAGTAACAACAGTATTCCCCCCTTCCCTCTTATTGAACAAAGGACAAGATTATTTTTAAATTCGAGTCACCAGGTTATCTGGCTACACTTGTCTCGCGTGTAGTAAACATACTCATCTGGACGGAGATTTATGACGCAACTATTCACTCTTGCTATTCAGAATTTCAAATCGAATATTTGGTCATTAATTATTAGAGATTTCAAATACTCGCACATTCCTACATGTCCCCCTTAAACATATTTGAAAAATTACTTTGCTAAAAAATTATTAATCACATGGCTATATCATACATAAAGATGTCTTGAACAAGATAAGAATGTATATTATAAAAGTAAATTTAAATGCTACTGAATGAAAGAATCCGACACCTTAGCTCAGTCAGTAGCATATCTGCCTATTGAGTTAAGAGTCCCGGGTTAGTTTCCTGGCATGGCAAAAAATTTAGCATTGGTGAAATGTGAGTATAACCTTTTACATCGATAAATTAATGGTCAGGGACTGAACATTGTGCCTATCCTAGTATAAAGTTAGATGATAAGGCATAAAAGCTGTGACAGGCCTAGCAAGCCAGTAGAGTAAAATATATAGCATGAATAAAAACTGCCACAGGCTGGAAACAGCAATGGATGTAAAAAGGTGTTTGAGGAAGTCAATGTTCAGTGTTCACTTGAAGTGTTAATAATTTAACAGAAAAACACTCTTTCAATTAGGAGTGTGAACAAAAGTTTGTTCTGAGGTGTAAAGAATATAATGAATTTAATCAATTTAAATTGATATTCAAGTAAAACAGTATTTTATATACCAAGCTAAGTATTTAATGGATAACATGAGGTGTTCAAGGTTGGCTTATTTTTGGTCCAATATGGTTAGTATAAAACTAGTTTCCAAAGCATTAATTTACAACTACACTAATGTATAAATAAATGCTTTAATAAATTCATCAACAACAAATCTCTATTAAATTATTCCTTTTATTTTCTATAATAACTAGGAATCAATGTAAACAAAACCAGAATCAAAGAAAAAAATTAATCTCTATGTTTATCAAGTTTTTAAAAATTCAAATTCATAATTCAGGATTTGTAGGTACCAAAAATTTGATTTGCAATTTGAATATATAGATTCAAAACATAATAAACTTGTTTAAATTAATATAGCTTTGAGATAATACATGTTTTTTGTGCATGCTTATTTTTAACTGGTCATAACACTATCAAATATAAAGTGTGTGTATTACCTGTCTGTGGGCAGTGGCTCATCTCTTGCGAAAGAACCATAATCAAGATGCTCTGTGAATGATTGGCTTCACGAGACGTGAGATGGCAGTTCCACCGTCCGCTGTGCTCTGCTAGCAAGTGGTTGATACTCACGACACTGTACAACAAAATGCAAGTTGTTTGAGTATACCTAGCTAACATGAAATCAAGGTCATAAGAGGTTAAGGCAGTAGAGAAGGGAAACTAGTTTATTTAGCTAACACAACATCCAGGCAGGGAGAGTTTAAAGGAGAAGAGAGGAAACTAGTAGGTTTTGAGCCAATCAAAGGACACAAACATCTGACTTGAAATGCTTACAAACATATCCCCCTGATTGGTTAAACAAGAATATGGGCAAGTGAATCAATGATACCATTTCTCTCAGTCCTCATCACACGGACAACTTAGAAAGGAAGGACATGATCATCTGTGCCTCTGTTACAAGATGGATATAGTTTAAAAGGAACCTGAGTAAAGGTTGATTTTATGAGTTTAGTCTTATAAGAAAATGAGCTGGTGTGGCAATAAATCATTGGCAGGATTTCGATGCCCATTATAATATTATACTGTAGCCTATACATGTTTATATAACAAAATTTGGGTTAAGAGTATTTTTTTGCCCAAATGAAGAAAATCAATTTGTTTTGAACTTATTTTTTGTACTTAAAAATATTTACTCAAAACGTCTGAAGAAAAAGTCTCCTCAACCTTGTTATAAAGCATACACAAATATATTAAATGTGTGCGAGCATTCAATACCTCTCTACCAAGCCGCTGTCGGCCCAGAAGCGGTTGTCTACTCTGACTCCCTGCAAGTATAGAGTTGGATCACTTGAGCCCCACAGCCAGCTGACACTGGGGTCTGTGTTCTCACTCAAGGCAGCTGCAGAGGCTCGACACAGCAGATGCAACTCATCTCCTGCGAACACCACCTTTAAAACAAACATAGCTCATAAATACACACCTTGTTTGTCTGAAGATACCAGGGTTGTTAAAAAAACTACTATCTAATCTAATAATAATTGGATCAAAACATTTAAAGTAAGATTGGGGTCCTTGGACCCTAAAACCCTTGAGGATATTCAAGATTTGAGTATTCAAGAAAATATCAGCTTCAAGCTTCGAAAAAAATTTAAAAAAAATAATTTTATGATTATCATTTTTTCACAGATTTTATTATGAATCCAAGATTTAGAAGTAAAATGAACATTCAGATTTGTAGAAAGGTCTACAATAGGTTTGATCTTTGATATAAGACAATTGATGGAAAGTAGGAATAAATTTGGGGAAAACTTTGTAATGATATTGTTATGACTAGTCGCCAGTTCATATAGGATGGGAGCTCACACACACATTTAAATAATAGAGAAATGTTTACTATTCTATAACTGACTATTTTAATAATAACATAGAATATAAAATATACAGTTATATACAAAAGATGATACTTGATACATGGTATCTGTTAGTGGGTAAACTATCCTAGCTCTACTATATTCTTGAACCATGCAGAGGTCTTTAGTTTGACAACATTTTCTGATGAAATACCGAACACAACTGTCCTGTTAGTCAATCAGTTTGTCCTTGCATGAACTCTGGGTCATGAATCAGTCATTAATCCTTAACTGGAATTTACATTATCATTACAAAAACCAATGTTTTAGGACTAGAAATGTAATCGTAAGCTAGACGGCCGTACTAAGTTGCAACTATTCCTAGTTTCAACTATGCACATCTATAACTGCACATTCTTAATTTTGAGTGTACACTCTGTTCACATGTTGTTGGCTCTCAACAGTATTTATAGATGTGAATAAGGCATAAGATAGTGTGGATAGAAATAAAGTATGGAAAGCAATGGAGTAGCCTGGAGTGGAAAGAGGAGGTGTAATTAGAATAAATAGTATGTATGAAGATAATAGAAGTTGTATTAAGACAGAGAAGGGGTGGACTTAGGTCCCAAATAAAAAATGGAATTAAGTATGGGAATGCTCTCATCACTACTCTTTGTAATGGTAATGTAAATGTTCATGAATAAAATGGTAATAAGGAAACTCGAGGAGGAAAGGATTAAAGCCATTATGTTTGCTGATAACTTAATGGTATGTAGGGTGCTGGAATAATTCAGGAACAGCCATAGGAATAGAATTAGGAAGTGAAAGATTGTGGAATGAAATTTAGCATGGTGAAGTGTGAAATTTTGACGAGAAATAGGATGAGGATTAAGCCTAGTAAAGCTATAAAGTTGGATGGAGTATAGCTGAGAAAGGAACAGAGTGTAAAGTATCTTGGTGGCGTGATTTAGGTGAAGGGCGGGAGTAGAGAGAATATAATAAGAAGAGGGCAGCAGGGGAAAATATTATATAGGTGTTTAGGAAACTTGCTAATGGAGAAGAGAGGTGCACTTTCAATGTAGGAGGTGCTGTATTGGGCGTACTTTGTACCCATAGTTGCATATGCAGCAGAAACATTTAGTGAGACTGTAAGAGAAACAAGAAAAGTGGAGGCCATGGCAATGAAGTTTGTGAGGAGCATGTTAGCTGTCACAAGGATAAACAGGATTAGGAATGAAGTTATCCAGGAAATAGTAGGGGCTCAAGGATTACATGAGATAATAAAGAAAGCAAATCCTAGATGGCATGGTCATGTAATGAAGATTTAAAAGGAGAGAATGCCAAAAGGAATGATGGAGATGAACACTGTAGGGAAAAGATCATGAAGGAGACCAAAAAAGAGATGGGAGCAGCAGATAGCAGAAAGTATGCAAGTGAGAGAAGAAGAATGGAAGCGATTAAAAAAGGAAGAATTGTGGAAGGAAAGAGGAAGATTGAGGCAGTTTACTAAACCGACCCGGCCACAGGCTGGAAACAGTTGCTGATGACCTTGAATATGAATTACTTTTTCTAGTATGTAAAATTGCATATCAGTGCAACATCTCACTATCCTTGTCTCACTAAAGTTAGACAGGTGCCCTCAAAGCAAATGGTGAAGGTAATGAGTTTACAATATGAAAGTTTAAAGAGGGAATAGTATTTTTCTAGGTGCATTGCAAACAACCACACCTAACCTCAGTCCTCATTGTAGTTTCTTCTTTGCAAAACATATCATGAGTCAGTCACGTAATGCTTTGGTTATTTAATATAAACTAAACCCAATTTTTTATGAAACTTCCTTGTTGAGTACATATTGCTATATCCATCCTAAGTTTCATTTTAATTTTATGTCTAATATTAGGGTAGTATTATAAAATATACCTTTTATAAAATGATTGTGTGATAAGTCAATAAAGAAATAATATTCATTTATATCAATATATGACTTATAAATAATTTAAACTATAAGATCATCAAAGCATTCTAAATAATAAATGCTACAATCTAATCCAGCAACAGAGAGTATAATACGTGCACATAGTAATCAATTTCTCCACTAGTGACCCATACAATTTGTCACACGTGCTGGTTCAATACAGTGACATGATGGGATAGTCAATTCTACACCCCAATTGTAGCTCTTAAAACTTGGTCCAGCAATGTGGGGCACAATCACATCTTATCCCAATGGAAAATAGATATGGAGTATAACACAATAGCATCCTCCCTCCTCTGATACTGCCTGCCTTCCCCTCCAAACAGTGATAATCTCCCAATTTAACGCCAATAACATGGAGGTAGGGGTGTACAAAGCCTCGAAACATCAGCTTAGATTCGAAACAAACATCAGCTTTGACTTCACTTCGAAACAAATTCTGGCTTCGGAGATTAGCCAGTAAAAATATTGACAGCTAAAATAATCGATTTATGTTCAATTATAGCCATTTTGATCTGTTTTAGACATTACAAATTAATATTTTGTAATGTACTGTTTGCCCCTAAAGAATATGTGAGAGCGTTGACAATAATCTCGTCCTAATTTTATAAACATATTTAATTTAATTTAAATAATACAATCTATTACGTGGCGTGGCGTTCAAAGCACTTCTTCTTCAAAGAAGGCACAAAGGCCACTGTAAATGACGTCAGAGTGCACCAGTAGGGTCAAGATTACAATTTAAAGTCTTTAAAATAATAACTTCCTCTTCTAGAAATATCGATATGCATTTTTAAAAGGTAATTTGAGTCAGTTTCCTGTTCTCGGACATTCTACCTTCATCACGATGTTTTTTTATATTGTATTTTATTTTTTCTAAACCCAAGCTTCTAGAAGCTTCCATGAGCAATGGATATACACGAAGGATGATGCAATGAAGGGCACTAGGAGCCCAGTTCTTGATGTACTCAGACTGCAGCTCCTGTCCGCGATTACTACGATTGTGTTATCAGCCGCCTCTCTAAATTGTTACGCTATGCGACATGATCAGTTTTATGACCATTACAAATAGTGATTATTGAATAAATAAATAGTATCAAACTTTACAATTGTGTTATTATTCAAGAACTTTTCAATTGGCGCTCGATCACGGGGCTATAAATACCAATTATATCATCAAAATACAGTACCGCTTTATTGGCTCCCAATCGCTGGGCATAATAATTCCGTGTCGTAAAAATTGGCATTCGATCACGGGGCTATAAATACCAATTATATCGTCAAAATACCGTACCGATTTAATTAGTGCTCGACCACGGGGCAATTAACAGCTAATTAAACGGTAATCTCATCAATTGTGACCCAAGACAGGGACCCGTAAAACCAGAACGTAACAATTTATACTAAAAAAATTTAAGAAATTGAATTGCTTGCTGTGATAGTAACTTAATTTTTCAGAGTAATATGAAATATAGCAAGCAAACATAGCAATAACACATTTTCAAAGTAGTTTTAGTGCATAAATTAATTTAAATAACCACAATTTAATATTTTTTTCAAGTATAAAACAACTAAAAGAAAATATTCAAACTTCAATTCAGCTTCGAGAATATTTCATATATTCGATGTGAGTTTGCTTCGAATTTAGAAAGTGGACTTTGCACACCCCTACATGGAGGGCACGAGTTCAGTCCACAGCCCCCAAAAGAGAGTGCTTAACCAAAAGAGACAGCACGAGTTTGTTTCATATCGCCTAAGAGAATGTGTTACCAACTGAGACACAACAAAAGTTCATTACATAACCTCTAAGAGACAGTACTTTATTAGTGAAAACTTAATTTAGATATGACACCAGTTCCGCGACCTACAGTAGAGTGCTTTACATGCTGAAACACCATACTAGTTACATAATCTGCAAGAATGCTTTACATGCTGATACACCATACTAGGAACATAAACTGCAAGAATGCTTTACCAGCTGAAACACCACACTAGTTTCACAAACTGCAAGAGAGTCCTCTACCAGCTGAAACACCCCACAGGTTCCACAACGTTCAGATCTACCCGCGGAGATTTAACTCTACAACGCTTCGACAAGGAACTACTAGATATCACAGCCTAAGCCCTATATTTGAAGGAGAAAAGATCCGAAGCCAGGACTACAGGAAGCGGCTCAATAACCTTGATCCCAGAACATCAAGAAGTCCAGGCGTGGGCAACAAGGCGAGCATAAATTAATTGAACACTTGCTTACACTAAACAGTTTAATCCAATTTTAAGTAAATACATTTGAGGTGTTGTGTGCAAGAGCGGCGAATTCAATATAGAACCTTTTTTTTGTCTCCGTCATGTTCAGGAATACCTGTTGTGCATGTTTATAGTTCTAATTTGTGGAGTTCACCCTTCTTTACCACTCAAAATAAGGCTTTAAAATAAATGTGAATTACTTTTGAGCATTCAACGTGAGGGCAATAAGGACAGCCTTCTCCCCACCATCAAAGGTCTGCCTGCCCCCTTCCACTCACCATTGAAGGTCACAAGCAAAGAAAATGCATTTTGTCACAAGTCAGTTCACGCTCTCAGCTAGTGTTTTTCTGTTTATTGTGAAAACTGTGATGGAGTGTGTTGTGGAGGGTTATCCTCATAAAAGAGTTAAAAATAAAGATGCTTGAAAACGAGTGGCTGCCAAAAAGAACTAGAAGAAGGGGAAGGATTATGTTGTTGCCATCCTTACATTCAAACATTAGAGATAGGAAGGTAATAAGGGAGTGAGAAGAGGGGTAAGAGGGGGCAGGAGTAGATTTATCTTGACTCTGGGCAATTACATAGGTACATTATTATTGCTCCTAAAATGAACAAAACAAGACACAAGGACTTTATGTTGAGTTCGCTCAGCCCAAAAAGTTTTAAAAGGATTTTTCTCAAAACATGTTCTTGTTGAGTTTGTCCTTCTCACACACAACACCACTTCTTGATCAAAATTTAGGCAAAATTAGGTGAAATTAATTAATGAAATAAAAAAGAATAGCTATGAAATTAATGAGAGTAATTGAAAAAAAGTAGCAAGGAAAGTATAGAATTGAGTAAGTATGATTATATAAGGAAATCAACAACAAAAAACGTGATAAAAGGAATCAGGAAAGTAAGAAAAAATAATGGAAAATGAGTATGGAACTATATAAGAAAAAGAGAAGTCACGCAAAAAATGAAAAATTTGAAACAAGTGGCCAAGAAACTAAACTAAAAACCAATTAAAAATATGTAGAGAAGAAAAGAAAAATTAAGAAATGAAACTGAGAAAAGCAGTCAGGAAAATAAGAAAGATTATAGAAAATTATAGCAAGTAATTAAGAAATGTTCAAGCACAATACCTGTGTATCTGTTGTACAGCTGCATACCTGATTGACATTAGGAATAAGCTCCAGCAAGGCACTGACTGGCCAATCACAGTGCAGTTCTGAGTATTGTAATTTTCTTAGGGGCTGGCCCCTCAGGGGCGGCGGACTTCCACATCTCGCAGGAGGGGACAGCTTTACAGATGTGTTGACAGCCCACACAAGCAGCCATGAGAGCTGACAGTCACATACCAGGGGGTTGCCAGAGAGATCTCTAAATATTGCAAGAACAACGGAAATACAGGAGAAATTGTTCAACCAGTTCAAATAAAATGTGATACACTTTAGACACAATTGTCTTCCTTTAGAAAATGTGTGATGGACTTTGGCAAGGATGTTAATATACATATGAACTTTTGGTTAACAGAGTTTCTAATTTTCATTTTTAAGCTAACTTTACCTTATTTTGAATAAAACATGAGCCACCATAAATTATTTTCTATTTACTTAAGTTTTGGAGCTATGAGTGAGTATACCAGAATTGGTTGGATATCATAGGTTGAAATAGTATGCAAGTTGTTTTGTAGAAAGAAAGAACTTCTTCAATATAACTACAACTAAACAGAATTAAATTGTCTATAAAAATGTTCCTTAACATATTTATCGACGGATAGTTTTGAAACTATAGCCATGGGAAACATAGCACCTTCGTGCAATCACAATGAATTATTGTTATGCCTTGTATATCCCTTCCTACGTTACATGGTCATGGTCACCTTTATATTTTGTATAACATCATCATCATAATCTGTTTCCAGCCTGTGGCCGAGTCAGTTTAGTAAAATGCTTCCATCTTCCACAGCATATATATAAAAACACAAATAGCCATTAAGTACGCAAACTCAGAAGTTATGTTTTCCCTGATTTACTCTGAGCTAGGAGCTTAGGGTCTTATCCTTGAGCAGATGTATTGAGTCTGTTTTTATTGACACCAGCAGTTTTAGGAGCTTAATGACTCCTATGGCCATAACTCATAAGCTAGACCATGATAAAACCAGGCAAGGTAAGTTATCCCCCTAATTGGAGTGTATGTACCTATGCTGATATTTGATTTTAAATGCATCTTTCTAATCATATATCTTTAGATTTACTTTATATCACTATATTTTTTGAATTTTGTTTATGAAAACTGTCATAATTAACATAAAAATAATTGGCTAAGAGTAGTGTACAATTATTATTGGTATAAATTAGGGATGTGAGAAGCATTTCAAATCGAGACGAGCATATGAAACGGTATTGAGACACGAGAACAAGACGAGAAAACATCCTTTGAAAGTAAAAAAATTTAAATTATGTTTACTAAAGTAAATATACGGTTTATAAAGTTTCTTTTTGACACGAGCTGGCGCTTGTTTAAGATTGTCTTATAGCAAGAGACATGCAAAAGTTGAGGTTATTTTTAGGGGAAAAGTGTTTTAATTTATATCACAACCGATAGTATTATATGCTGAAAGCGATGTTATTATTTACTTAAATATTAGTCAAATTAGTATTCATTTAAAAAACTAGGTTATAAGTTATAACTGTCTGAATTTTTCTTCCATGTCATGTATTTAACTATTTATTTACATATTGTGAGAAAAATCAAATTTAAATACACACAAAACATTTCATGATTAGTAATGTCAAGTTCAATAACTCAATATCATTAACCTCCTGATTTACAAATAGCAATATTAGAATAATGGATTATAGGTTTATGTTTATACCAAACAATAATAACACCAAAACATGTTGTCATAGAAGACTAAAAACTATCAAATAAGGAGAAAGGAATAAAAATTAAGAAGATTTAATTTTGCCAAACATGACCCCCTGTAGCAAGGGTCATATATGATAACGTCCTTGCTTAGACCTAGCATGAAATCTTTTAAAAGCTGTAAAAAAAAGAATTAATAAATTGAAATTTAAGTAGTGAAATGTGTAAAAGTAAAAATTGTGATTTTTAATGTTGACCTAAAAATACTTGTATATCCTGTGATCCCATTTATACCTTTAAAATCAGCAAAAAGAGATACTACCTGTACAAACAGAATCTCTGGCATAGCGCTATCGCCAGTGTTACCACGTTGAAAAGTATATTGGATGTCTTGCTTGATATTCGCCCAAATTATACAGAAATTGTGTTTATTTAGGGAAAAAATTTAAATTCGTGTTATTCACACAAAAACAGTAGAATTTGTGTAAAAATTTGCTTCCAAATGCGAATTTTGCATGTTCCTACCTATAGCTCATTCAATCAAACATTTTACATATAACTCATATACATTTTAAATGCAATTAATAAAATAGTGATGGTTAGTAATAAATAAAATGATAAAATAGTAGGAAAATGGTAGGACACAAATAAAAGTAAAAACACTGACACATATTTACACACACTTCAATAGTTTGATGCTTTAATAGTGTGTGTAAATATGTGTTAAGTGTTTTTACTTTTATTTGTGTTTTACCATATTTCTACTATTCTATAATTTTATTTATTACAAATTGTTATTGCTCAATGCACTTTATTTCCTAAATAAAATAGTGATAGGTAATTAAAATGAACACTATTTAGAATTTAATTTTGTAGTGTGACAGGTTATATTGTCAAAGTTTGATATTGAAAAACAATATTTATAACCAAAACATTTCTTAATGATGGATATTTTTTGTGGGGGTAGGGAGAGGGAATGCGGCTTATTTTTGGGTTATTACGGGATTATTAAAAATAATAAATTCTCAGTTTAGTTTTTTAATTTCTTAGGTTTTTTTAATTTCTCACATTTTCGGGATTCATTTTTTAACTTCCGAGATGAGATTGAGAATTTTTTTCTTGAATTTGCAAGATATTTTCGAGTCTTGCACATCCCTAGTATAAATAAGGTTATTCCATGAAAATAAAAAAATTCTTACAATTGTTTGAGTGACTCTATGTGATCAAATGTTCCTTCTTCAATTCTAGTGATGGAGTTTTGACTCAGTTTCCTGTTGGAATAAAACAAACACCACTTTTTATTTATTGCTGAAATCATTATTTTACTAAAAGTAGACAACCCCCTTTAAAAGTAATCAAACCTAGAGTTGAATTTTATTTATCCGTGCCACATTTTACTGCTCTTCTGGGCTATTTTTTATCTAACTAAACTTATGATATAAGGATGAGGAAGATATAATCTAGAACAAATGTACTTGGGAATCCATTTAAGAAAAAACACTGTTAGTACACCAAAGCAGGATTTTAACCTGGACCTTTTAGTTTGTTGGCAATCCAGACTAGATGAACTTATTGTTTTGTCTGTGTGCAAGCTGGTATACGAGCTAGATAGTTAAATCATAGATTACAAGATGATATCAAAATCAAATAGAGTTGTACCAATTCAGTCAAACTGATTACTGATACCAGCAACAAATTAGATAAATGAATTGCTTGGATTATTTGCACCAATTAATCCAGATAACCAATAATTATTTATTTATCAAAAGCTAATACAAATTGTGAAATATATGTTTGAAATCATTGTAACGGGAAAGGTGGATAAAAAACCTTTAAAAGGGTATGGGCACAATATGGCTTTTCCAATGATTAGAAAAACACAGTTCACACTTTACATTGCTGCCACTGGAAAGAGAGGAACTGGTTGCCTCTTTAAGAAAATTGGTCATCACTGCCCAATCCCCCAACCTGTTTCATTCTATCAAAACTAATCATGGAGAAGTGTGAAATATGCAACGCAACTTCCTTTGGTTTCCTCTTTTAAGAAGGAGTGTGAAACGTATAACACCACTTCCTAAAAGAGGAAACCAAAGGAAGTTGTGGTGCACATTTCACACTCCTGCGTTATGAGTTTCAAGAGAATAAAACTCAGGTCAGAGGATTGGGCAGTGACGATCAATTTTACTCAAGAAACAATCAATACCTCTTTGTCTCATGGCAGCAATGTAAAATGTGTTTTTCTATTCATTGTAAAAGCTATATTGTTTTCATACCCTTTTATGTGTGTTTTATACCTCCTTCCTGTACCTTCTTCCAAATATTTATCACAATGTAGCTCAAAAAGCGAAAAGAAGTTTTTCTTAAAGAGATGTGTTATAACAGTTAATGTAAATGATAAAAGATTATATTTCAAAAACAATCATTTTATACTTAAGTTGCAAAATGAGTTAAATATGGTGTCTTGGGGAACAAAAATAAGTAACATATATCTAATATGTATATTCATTAATTAACAATTAATGATACTACTTTTGAGTCTTGTCCACTTTCATTGATACAATTTCAATCCATCTTTTTTCACACATTTGTTGTGCTACTTAGTGTGAATATTTAAAAAAGAAAAACCAATTGATTGGCATAATAGTCGGTGATTAAGTTTCATTGCCAATGCACTAATACAAATTTGATTATGATTCATCGGTATCCACATAATTAGACCTCTAACCAGCTTCGGCGCCCGCGTATTCTAATGTGTTATTCTCACAGTAGACTTTACTGCCAATGACAGGGAAATTGAGGGTTGAATCTCAATCGGGTGTACTTTGTGGGTTTTTTTCTCCAAAATTGTTATTCACTCCCTTAACACAAATGAGGGTACATTTCCTTTAAATGTGACCTTCCTAATCCTGAGAACTATTAGCGTGATTAGTACATAAGCGTATAGCCTGAATGGGTGGTAAAACACGGTACTAAAAAAAAGTACATATCTAATTTTAAAGAAAACAATACCTTTTTAAAATAATATCATACAATATTGACAGATAATCTTTCAAAAGGCTAATTAATTTGGCAAATATAGTGTTTTAGATGGTATGAAAAATAAGAGAAGAAAATCCAAGATTATTGCAATGTTCGATGAAATAGGGAAAAAAACCAAAAATTGTATTAAGTAGCTACATTATATTTTAGAATAGGTGTAATTTTTAAGACAAAATTCACAAGACTCCTAAGGCTTCATTTTATGTCTGGACACTATGAACATACTAAAAAAGTTTGGTAACATTACAGTTTTATTTTACCTAACCCGTATATTTCCTGAACTGAATATCTCACAACAGGAGGAACTGTATCTGCTTTCATATTCACGTCTAAAGTCAATTTAGTTTTTATTAACATTATCACAATAATCATACAATCAGGGGTGTTTCACAAAATATATTTAGGGGGGTTGGTGTGGGGGTGAACCAATGTTTTTCCCAACTCTAAGTATTACGAAATTATAAACATTCCCAAGTAGCAAAGGAGAGTACAATAAGGACAGTGTTGAGAAAGTGGGTGGGAGGCAGGAGAAAGCTCCCTATTTTTTTTAGTTTGGGGTGATAATCAAGCCTTTAGCCGATATTTTAGGCATCTGTATTTTTAAATTTATGTATTTATGTATAATTACAGTGGAGGAGGGGGAAGGGGGGGAGGTAGTTTGGTGGGCACATTTCCTAATTGCCGGAAGCTAGAAATAATTTTACTTGATAAACAGTTCTCCAAGCTATTTGAAGTGTTTTATATGGCAACATTACCCCCAACAGAGAAGGCCAGGAAAAATTCTAAATATTTAACATATCTAGAAGCTCTCAGAAGTGCTTTTTATGCTGATACAGCCCCCTAATTTGTACTTGTATCTTAATGTTCATATTGTTTGAACCAAAAATAAAGCTATTTTGTTCATAAAATTCTGGGGGTGGTTTGAGTCCCCAAACTCTCTCTCTCTCTCCCCCCCCGCCTTGCAACAGCCTTGTTTATTTGTTCATACTGGATTTTTAAAGCTACGATGCTTTTTCAGTGCAACTTGAATCATTATGAATTTCAGTTTACCTACATTTGAGCTAAATATCAAATTGAACTTAAATGTTATATTTATTTAGATTTGCAGATATTGTTCAAATCATGTATTTTAGATTTATTTTATTTTATTTGGAAGAAGGTATAGGGAAAGTGGATAGAAACATATCCACTTTTCCTATACCTTTTTCCAAATATAATACAATTACCTCATAAAGCGAAAAGAGATTTTCCATATTTTAGATTAAAAGATTTAACTGACTTTATTACAGCGGTTTCCAACATTTTGAAGTTTATGACCACAACTTTTCTCTCTAAGGCCATTGCAAGCCTTTAATAACTTAAAAGCGTTCAAATCCTAGTTTTTAAGTTTTTTTTCACTGTGTATTACTACCAGCCCGGAATATCTACAGTAAGCTACACCAGTGGAATAGGTGAAATTTAGAGGAAATGTACACTTATTTGTTTGGAGGGATATTATGATAAACTACCCCTGGCCAGAACTAAAATCATTACTTCACCTTCACCAACAAACCAAACCAAAAGAGCGTGAAATTAAACCCTCATGTCCACTAATGCTTGTTTTAATTACTATAAATTGCTTATAGTAATGATTATATGCGACTAATATGTAGTAAAATAGAATCAACAAGCCCGGGGTTGGGGGATGATTTTATATTATGCTAGCAGCATTACAAGGCTGCCACAGTAAACAAGTCAACAAGAAGCTATCAGAATGGAATAGCCAAAAGGAACCTAAGCAGTAACTAGACTGTTTTTAGTACTTTAACAACTTACGTTTCTATCATAATTTCACATCTTCTTATAATAATTAAAATGCTTGAAAAAGTAAATATAAAGCTAAAACCTATATATTGTGACCTAATCCAAAACATGCTGCAACCCCCAAGTTGGAAATATGCTGCTTTATTATAACACAGTTGGAAGCAATATTTAACTAGTAAGCTCGTCACTTTATCAAAAATTAGCAATTTGGTCATGTTTCTTTAAAAACATTTTCAACTGTCAAATAAATCAATAAAAAATGGAATTTATTGATATTTCTACAGTATTTTGATACCTGTCTACCAATATACTGCTTCATAACCTTGGAAGTTGCCCTAAAATGTCAATACTGGTACGTAAATAAACTATTCAAAACATATTGTAATTTAGAGTGGGAGAGTGAAGGAGCTTTCCCCGACATTTTATTAAATATCTTATGGCAAATTCGAAATCAGCATGCTAAACAACATGGTTATACAAAATTTCATGCAAATCAAACACTAAATAATGAGTTTAAAAATGTATCCCAAATTTGAAAATTTTAAAAGGGGCAAAAAAAACAACTTAATTTTTGTTTAATGTAGTCTACTTAATCAAAGGAAAAATTATAAGAGCTGTAACAATGTAACACAGCCCTATTACTCCTCTTCCTTCATTGTTGCTTTGAGCCTATTTAAATTTCTTTCATGAAAGTCTATTGTAATAAACAGTGAAATAAGATACATCAGTTCGATTAAAACTTGTATAGATACCTGCTAGAAAAATCAGTGTGTATTTCAGAGGTAAAACATTAACACTAATCTCAATGTCCTCTTTTCATCAGAAAGTCACAACTAAAAACACTAAGCAATAAACAAAACATTGGCTGACAATGCTGCCACTTCAAGCATTTCTGGCTTAGTGAAAATTTGCTAATGGGCAGCTCATGTTCCCTTATGATTCGTTTCCATACCACATTCAGCATACACTCGCCGGCCGTTGTCTATGTCTACAGACAACGGTGCTACTAGACTACTACTTGATTAACTAAGATTTCTACAATCTACTAAACAAGGAATCACCTTTAAATGTTTGACAATTTTTGAAGTTGGGATTTTTTTTAGAGTAGAGATCAACAGTTGGGAAATCTTAAAATTGTCTGTACAAGTATGTGGTTAAGGACTTACATAATAGAAATTAATGGGGTACAGAATAAGCCTAGAATTTCCCAACTCTAGATCTCAAATCTCACAAAATTCCCAACTCCAAACTTTTAAGTGGTTAATGTTTTGGCCTCCTAGCTCTCTATTATTTTCTAACTACATTCATTTTCCCTCCAGTGTTTATTTTGATAATTTAATACATTTTTTTAAACACGTAGATTAATTTGTTCATATAAAAGGCTTGCAAGTGCCTATCTGTTATAATTTCCAAGAACATCTAACCAGTTTTACTTCATTTTACTCAATTCACTCCCCTTAAATGGATTAGTGATTATTTGGAGTCATTGTCAATATAGTGAGGAAACATCCCATTATATAGTATTGCTATTTAACCAGTTAAGCCTAATGTGTTCTCGAAAGTCTTCAGTGTGCTTTATCCATCTGTCAATTATAGGCATAATTTAGTAATTACTTATCCTTATTAAATTGTTTTATCTGAAATATTTAGTTATAAGAAAGTATGGGTTTTCTGCTAATTTTAAATAGCCCAATCCATGACCTAAAATGTAAGCAAAATATCTTCCAAATTTGTATTCAATTAATCAACTTAATTTTTAGACTATTAACTTTTCAATTGAGTAATTTTCATTCTATTGACACTATTGTTAAAATTATACTTTAATTTGCGGTTGTTTCTGTTTTATTTTTATTATTTTGTTTCTATCGGGAAGCTGGGTTCTATTTTACATTGCACGTGCAGTTTAACGAAGTAAAAGAGAGGTTTGGTGAGGGATAGCCTGCCAATCAGTGCTTATCATTTTCATTCCTCGAGTTGAAGTGGGGGTGAAGGTGAGTGAGTGGTAACGCTGCTTCACCGATCACACTTATTGAAAAGTGACCATGCTATAGACATGTTAATTTCCTATCCAGTTTTACATTTAAGTTTTCAGGTGCAATGAGAAGGTTACCAGAGAAACGAGGACCTCTGTATTTGTTTGATTTAATATATTATTCATAAGAACTTTTGATTTCCTTAACTAAATTGACTGTTGATATGTCATGTAATTAGTGGTTTCTTTTGTCCAGCAATTAAAGAAAATGTGTTGACATCAATCTACTAAACCCGAGTATTCATTTCCAGAGCTAATTGTATCAGTCTTTCCCACCCTCACTATATGCTAACACTTCGATGACTGAGATACTCCATGTTCTAACCAGTCTAATAATGACTGCCAAGGAATATTTTATTTAAAACTGTGTAGGGGTAGTAAGAACCTAACACTGCAATGTGGGAGGTAGGATTGACTGGTTAGATGACATGAGTACATTTCACCATTTATATTTTGTGGGGGAAAATAGTTTATAATAACAAGCCTCTGCACTCTTGTGTAACATAATTTGAATCATTAAAGACATATGTCCATGATCTTTGCTTAATACCATAAATTAAAAGATAAAAAAATAGCTTTATACTGTATCATACTTTCCGACTTTGTATTTTGCAAATCGTAGAAGAAATACCACTACACTGTATCGCTACTAGTTTAGGACACATCTCCTTTGCTTGAGCGTTTGACAAGTTTTTATGGTCTCCAAAAGTTAAGCCCTTCTTCGTGTAGAGAATAAGTACTTTAAAACCAATGGCTAGAGCAAGGTAATTTACTAAACTTCAGCCCAGTGTTATTAAAATTATTTTACACTTTAAAAATAAAAAGCTCAAAGTAACGTGTTAAAAATTACTTACAATTTCTCCAGGTTTTCTAATCCTTGTAAGATGTCAGTATTCACAGCCTTTAGTTTGTTATCAGACAAGTCTCTGAAATATAAATTTACAAAATACAAGCAGTGATTAACACAACAATAACAAACTTGCTGGGTGTCACCCTGAAAGGAGGTTGTATGATAAAGAGCAGTAAAGGAACTGAATGAAATAATAGAGGAATCAAGAATGAGACAGTGTAGGCATATCAAGCAAATGTGACAAGAAATAGTGCCAAAAAGAATATTGGAGTAAAAGGCCACAGGGGAGACCAAGAAGGAGGTAGGAAGATAGATAAATATGTTAACTGTCTTGACTGAAGATATATATTGAAATAGTTCATAATCACCTCAATATATAGTGCTCTTTGCCGCCTAGCTTTAACAAGGTGAACTGTTGCTTCATTTATACATGATAGCTAATCTAAAGGTGTTTTTTTAATGTGTATCACTCTTTATTTAACATAAGTTTCGCATATTTAATCAAGATATGTGATTATTTTATTTTATTTGAGATTCAATTCAAACTCAAAATACCTGTTTCGCAGAGTTGTAGTAGTAAAAAAAAGTATAATTTAATTCAACTTCATGGCAGCCAACAGCATGTATTTTTAAAAAGGTGTATATTAAATTCTTCCTGCCTAAACTGCACTAGAAGGACAATTTGAATTTGATGGCTCAAAGGAAAAACAATAGTAATTTAAGGTGGCAGAGGTTTCCACGTCTTTTCAAAACTTTATATATATGTATATATATATATATAAAAAGCCTTAATCAAACTTATTGGGAGAAGGGTAACTCCAATTGCATTTCTTTATCTCACCAAGTTGCTTAGACCATCTTTCCAATGCCATATTATGTATGATATGCAGTGATTGAACAACACTTTTTAAAGTGTCATATATTTTGAATTATTTAGTGGTTTTGTAACCACACAAATTTTTAAAACTATCTACTGTAATAAAGAAAAACGTAGGCACATATTTGAATATTTTGCTCAATGGTCTGTCAATTTTAAGTATGTATATATTATATATCCCTCTTAGTACCTGTTTGAATCATAAGCATATATAAATTGTGTTAGTGGAATATGGATAAGAGATTATTTTAGAGCAAATGTAATCACATTCATGGAGTGGGAAACCACTTAAAGGGGGAAAAATTGCATACCCAACAGGGATTCAAACCTTGATCTCCCCATAACACACAATTCAGTCCAATATGAGTGGCATGTTAGAAATGTGGCAACCAATGCGGGTTTAAGCATATTATATAGGTTAAATCCGAGCCCAGCTTTTCAAAACCGTTTATGAATCAATATTTTTGTTCACCATACAAAAGTTGACCTCGTTGGTCTTGGGTTAAAAAGTGCTCATCCCAGGACCCAATGTTTGCGTGTTCAAACACATCCGGGGACGACAAATTTTTCTTGAGTGATAAAAGTGTGTAGCACAACTTCCTTTGAAGGGGAAGAAAAGCCGTCAGTCCCATGTCTATTTTGGCATTTTAAGGAGCCCTAGAGGTTATGTTAAAATACCTTTTCCGGCAAAAGTGGTAGGCCCCTTCGCTCAAAGAAATGACTGTGTACTGATATAATCAATGGGTTCATAAAGTGCACTCTAAATACCTTTAGTAAATAAGTATAAGCTTCACAAAAGATCCATCAAACTTTCTGTACTACTTTAATGTATTCAGCAAAAAATATATGGAATAAGAGTAATAATCAATAAAGTTTATTAAGTCACATATTTAACTTTATTAAATAGCTTTGAGAATAAACGAAGGTTTTATCTTCCTTAAATATCCAATTATCTTGTCTTAATTAATAAACAAATGGAAAAGTGTGATAAAAAATAATATAAAATTCAAGAAAGTATCACTTACAATCTTCTTAAGTTGGTGAGGTTGGAAAATGTTGAACCTTCAATAAATTTGAGTCGATTTTTACTGAGATTCCTGCAACAAAATAAAATGGATTGTGTCAATGTATAGTTGTCAAATTGAGTTTTATTCTAATACCCATTAGATATTATGGAGTAATTACCATATTGGCCCAAATATAGTACAGCTTTGCATATAATATAACCCTTAAATTTTGAAGGTGTTATGCATGAAAAATAAAAGGTCTCAAATAAACTTTGAGGTAGAAACTTAAACTAATTTGACAGTTACATTAGGCCTTCTGAATTATTTTCTTGATATAGATGAACTCTTTATAATTTTTTCTTCAAAGTTGTATATTAGCCTTGGGAACACCCAGATTGTTAGCAGCCTGCTCGTTATTTGTTTGTTGTACCTTGTGTATTGCTCTTTATTTAAAATTCATATTATGGCTTCTTCTCATTCCCTTGTAAACTTAAAAACTCTGAGGAAATCTTCTTTTCAACGCGATCACTCACTTGCAGATTTACCATGGTTGATTGTTTTAATATCAGTAACAAATAACAGATTTTGCCACCAAATAATAATGACCTACTGAATTACCAGTTCAGACGCATTGAAAGGTATAAATTATCCTCTCTTAGTTTTGATCTTGAATTTATTAGTAGACGAGCACCATGATTTACAACAGGTCGGTAAAGTTACAGCCTGCTACAAAATAAAGCTTTGTAGGAATGCGCCCTTTTATTGGTGAAAAATGATAGGCTATACTTATAATACAAGTAAAGTTTTCAGGAGGCCATTTTTAGGAGGAAAAAATGCATTATTTTCAGGATAATACAGCATGTGGATAACTTGGATGGATAGTAAGACTAGATGCAAGAAACACACATCCCATATAGCTAAGGTAACATTGTTCAAATACTAGCAAGAATACCCTCAGCAGCGCTTTTTCTTTGCTTCAAACAAACAGAAAGATACTCATTTTATCTGACCTCGATTTAGTAAATTAAAAAAACTAATCAAAATTTTAAAATTCAAATTTCAAGGTGCACATTTTTGTGCACAAGGGCTCCTAATTTTAAAATTTTAGTCCTTTAGGCGGAGTAGATATCACGCAGTGCTCATGACAAAGAGATAAACTCTTCATTTTATTACTATAGTCAGATAATCTCCTTGTAAAAGTACAAGTCATATGAGAGGTGACAGGGGGATACAAAAATTTCAGTTTGGGGGGAAGGGGTGGCTAGGGGAAAATGAGCTTGTAGCGCCCTCAAAATTGAAGCCGGCCTCTTAAGGTGATAGTATCTGGGAACACAAGAAAAGACCAGTGTTTTTGCAGTTTCTTTGCAAAAATTTTTTTGGGCGAAATAAAAAAATGCTTAAGTACAAACATAGGGTTTAATTTTCCTCACATGGTGATATCAAGAGGTGTTGAATATCTGTCGTGAACATAGAGGCATTATATGAGAAACTTTTTAAATGAAGAGAAAAAGTAGTCATTAAATTCCAGGAAACCTTTGACAGATATTAAAAAGTTGTTAAGGTCACTCACTGTGTTTTTACTGAATCAATATTTGATTTATTTTGACAAAAAAAAATTTGCTATAAAAACTGTAAAAACACTGACCTTTTCTCTTGTCCCCTCCCTCCCCACCTTAATAAATTGGAGTAAGCCGCAAACAATGGAACCCCTAAGGCAAGTTGATAGAAATTTCTTTGTGCACCACTTATTGATACCCGTTAAAGAGCTCTGCTAATAAAACACAAAAAAGTTACAGATGAAAAAGATTTAGGTGAAATATGCCCACATTTATGTTGAGTACAGTGAGAAACCATTTAGTAAACACGATTATTAGCACACCCAATCAGAATTCAAAACCCTATTTATAAACCAGGTGGTGTCGGGTAGCACCTCACCTCCTGAGTTAATATGGTTTCTCCCAACAAGGGGGACAGTTCATTAAACAACATCATTAATACATTAAATGACTAAAGATCATTAATAACTATGTATGGTAGGCCTATTTAAAATGTAAATTTCTATAATTCTTGATAGGACCTAAAGTGTGTTGAGTGATCGAAAAATGATAATATACTCCCTCCACCTAGCCCCCAAAAAAGTTAAATTAATCCCCCTTATTTTCGGCCATCTCCAACAGCCAGTGTTTTATTTTTCCACCTTCTTTCTTCCCTGAATTAAATTAGTAGATACAACCTTGGCAGTCCCCACTAATATAGAAATAAATAAAACAATTCTACCTGTGACATGTTCAGAATTAAAATAGATGTGTTTACTTGTACGCCAATGATAAGAAACTTACAATTTTTGAAGAAGAGGAAGGTTTGTGAATAAACCCTGTTCGAGAGTAGTGATGTTAGCATCAGAAAGATCCCTGAAACAAAAGATTCCAGTGTTTTTGTAAACTGGATTAATAAAACTTTTATATATAGTCCTATACATAATTATAATATATCATAAATTAATTTTTGAACACTAGCCTATTATATTCTGGTATATAACATTTGTGCTTTACTAATTCGTTTAATGTCATTTTAACTGTGTCTGATAATCTAATATTTAAAGTGTTAAACTTTTCAATTTACATCATCTAGGTAATTAAGTACTCATTTTTCTTACAATTCCTTATATCTTATATAAGTTATATATGATTAAGAATTATCTAAATAAATTTTATAGCACTATATATTCTGGTTATTTATATATATATTTAACAGTAAACTGTAAAACCAGAACAAAGTGAAATTCCAGGGAAGAGATAAATAATCACAAGGGAGAGAGAGACAAAGGTAAAGTACAAGGAGAGGGAAAGGGGTAAGAAATATTACAAGAAGAAAAAAAGGGGAGATAAAATAACAAGAAAAAAAGAGGGGTAGAGGAGGGGAGAGAGGATGAGGGAGAGTCAGAAAGAGTAGGGATAAAGAGGAGATAAAAATAGAATGAGAGAAAGATGGGAAGAGGGAGGAGAAGCAGAGAGGAGAGAGAAAACAGAAGACAGCAGGAAGAAAGTAAATGGAAGGGTAGAAATAATGAAAGGAGGAAAATAGAGGGTAAAGAGAGGTTCTCAAACATGGCATACAAGAAGTAAATTTTTAGCGCTTGTGACATGGTACTCTCAACCGCAACAAACCAGATTGAAAGTGTTCTGTGGTGCCACATGATGGGCATGTATTTGTTACTGTGCTCTCCTAGTTACCATAAGATAAATAAAATAAGCTCTTAGAAAGCAGCCGTTTAACTTACAAATGAACAATCTCTAGGGAGATTACATCTAAGTGCAGGTCGTGTAGAGATGTAAATTCCTCGCACTTGACCTTGAGCAAGTCTATGGGTCTGGCGCGGACCTTGCTGCATGAACAAAACTTGGGGCACAATACTTGACACTGTATCACGCGAGTGCAGAGAAGTGTGATGAGCCACCATAAGCATTGTCGAACATCCCACATCATCGCAGCCAACCATATTGTTTTCACTCATCTACAGGCAGGGACACAAGATTGTAACTTAGGTTTTACTAGATTTAGCTTACATAAGCAGGTGGTCTGTTTGTGTTTGAACTGTTTATAATTAAGTTTGTGGTTACATTCATACTTTTAGTAAGAAATGATGAAACTTTTAATCAAAGAAATATTTATTTATAATTAAATTAAATCTTTCTTAACTTCAAAATCTTTATTTGTGGTTGATCAAAATTTATTCAGTTATTTATATTTTCATTTTATAAGCACCACGGTTTACTAACTCTCTGGGTTATCAAAATATTTACACTAATGGAACAAGAATGCAGCCGGTGGAATTAAGAAAAGAAAGAACTAGGAAAACATGTTAGTAAAAAACACCCTTAGTACACTCAAACACATCACAAACCCCTGACCAGCCTGCCATGAACACTCCAGTCAATTATGAGATTAACACGTTTAACTATGCTTCCATGATTCACGTCCCCTAATCTAAAACAGGTGTAAACTGAAGTACAGGTACCATAATCATGCATGAAAAAGAAATAAGTGGAATGGGGAGAGGGATTAGGGTTTTCACATTATTCAATTTTTGAAGGATTGTTCAATATATTATGTAGATGTCCCCCACCTGCAGAGGGGTTAAGGATGGAAAAACTATAATATTTTAACAACAATTCCTATATTTTTGGTTTACTGTATCTTAACCTACCACTCGTCATTTGAGCTATTAACATATTTACACAATTGGGGTAGATATAAAGAAGGTATGATTTAAAGGAAGTGTAGCCTAATTTTCATGGGACTCGGGAAAACATTTAGGATAAACGTTCCTTAGTAAAGTATGATTTTAGTAGGAAGAACAGTAGAAGTTAGTTACTAAAACAATGTTAATATGTTCATACATAAAGTCATGTCATCTTCAGATGTTACTTTTGATGGATATTATCAATACCTATCAAACAACACCAATAATATAAGAAAATATCATCGATGTTGGCCGCAAAGAAATATAGTTTGATTTTCTCTACTGTTCTTCCAATCAAAATCAGGGTATACATCTGGCTATGATTATATTTATTTTTATTTATTTGAAGTATTAAACATGCACATTCTGAAATGATTGATTGTCTCGGCATACGAGAATTTCTATGAGTGAGAGCAAAAGGGCCTACCAATTTTTACCAGGAAATATATTTTAACATGTACCTGCTAGGCTTATTTTGTATTCCGACAACTTTACTTTCCCTTGAAAGGAAGTAGTGACATGGAATTTTATCGCTCAAGAAAAATCCGTCAACCCAGCCGAGTTTAAACCTACAAACAATGGATATTGAGACAAGCATTTTACCCCAAGACCACCAAGGTCTGCCCTAGAATTCTAACCACAATCTATTCATCACTGGTAAATTAGTCTAATGGGAATGTAACATCTAGAGCATATTGCCAATGATGCGGTTTATTTTATTTTATTTTAAATTTTGCAATATGAAGCACAATCATTCTGCTAATCTTTACACATAGGTTGGCTTTTAAACACAATGGCATTTGAGGGATGGGGATGTAGAGCTTATGGAACTTTAAATTGTAATTAGAATAAAGGTTTTATTTTAAAAACATATAATCAATTTTATAATCTTAAGTTAATATGTTGAATGTTTTAACATATGTTTAATAGCTCTACAGCCTTTACATTCTCCTTTCAATGGCAATATAAAACATATTAGTCTTTTTAAAAGCTTCCAATATTTAAAAAAATAATTATAGAGCAGGCATCCTTTAGAGATATGAATATAAAAGTTTCATATTTTACTGTGGGAATGGTGACAATCCCGTAGGGACTTAGAGCAAACGAGTCAATAAGCCCTACTTATCACAAGCTGAAACACACATAATCATGGTGTAATATATATAGAGGTTTTCTGTGAAAAAGAGGGATGGAAAATTAACTAGCAAGTTAGCTCTACTTGACCTAATATGGCAATATAGCCTAAGGTGCTTGTATTTGGAAATAAGATATACAACTTGTTCAGTTTATAGGCCCTAAGCTTATGTACACCCCACTAATTGTAAACACTAGGGGTTTTAGGAATGAGGAAGGTTATATTTGTAGGTGAGTCCACATTTGCACGTGGAGAGCGGAAAACCAATTTGAAAAAACTAACCTCAGTACATCCAACTATGATTCAAACTTAGATATCCCCGTCAGAGACAGTCTAATCTACTGGTAAAGTGGTGCCCTGGACCATGCAGCCAACGAAGCGGGTGAAACAAGACAGAATTATCATTTATGTGCATGTTGTTACATTAATATACAAACAAACTAAAATGTCAAGATAATCTAGTTCGGCTTGCATGCGATGAGGTCAGATTTTGTTTTTCCCGGCTGTGTGTAGGCCTAATAAAGGTTTATTTTTTTATGTTTTCCTACTATCTTTTCATACAAATGTAAATAACTTTCCACTAAATTCCACATTCCTCATTCCTACCCATTAGTGTAGTCAAATATGAATAGCTGGGAAGCAAGCATATTGAGACATGGTGAAAGAGCTGCAATGTTTCTGTGAAACAATTTTATGAGTGAAGATTAGGTTTTAAAATACTATCCGCTGTAAAAATGAGTCGGCCTATTACTTTTATTTTGCATTGTGTCTTAATACCTGTCAGGTTATATGCATATATGTACTAATTATGCTAATGAGCTAGGAATGAGGAAAGTTTAATTTTAAAGTGTACCCACATTTGTGTGGAGGTCGGGTGGAAAAACATTTTGGATTTAGGTAAACCACCCTCAGTACACCCAACCCAGATTTTAACCTTGATCTCCCTGTTATCGATAGTCTAGTCTAACACGATAGTGACACCTTAAATCAGGTATTATCAACTGGGGAGGGGGGGGGGATTTTAGGGTTGGGGGGGAAAGGGGGGAATTAAGATGACAGACTGACTGTTTAAAAAATAAATCTTCAAACTGCAATATTTCCGACTTTGCATAAACAACTTGTTTAGTTTTACCCACTGAACTTACTGAACGGTAATTTTAACTGTAAAGTTCCACAGTTAACATAATTAAAGTAATATGTATCTATGTACTAATAAAGAAAAAAAAAAGTGTTTTCAATATTGTGTGTAGAGAATGCAACTTATGAGTTAGAAAATCTTGGAGGGAATGACATTTTGACATGTGGTGAAAAGGGTGCATGTCATTTAAAAGTACTTGAGAACTACTGCCTCAGATCATGAAGGCACCAAAGCAGATATGACTATTCAATTAGACTTAAACTTAAACATAAACATAAAATTTATTAATAGGCTTAAGCACTAGGCTAGCCCCCCTATATAAAAGCAAACATTTTACTTTTTTTTTACAATTAAACCTAGGTCTTGCCCACATCGATGAGTACACGGAATAACGTCAAGCTCATGTAGTTTGGTTTAACAGAGACGGGATCTTTGGGATTCGGACCACGGCTAAGTTACTGCAAGTATTTCCCTAATTGAAATCCCATTTATCCAGGCGAACAAAGTAGGCATACACTTCATATAAGTTTTACCTTTCTCAAAGTTACCAGATTAAAAGCGGATAGCATTGGCGTGTAAGATACGGTGCAAAAAAAAGTAGGTTCAATTATACTCTCCTCTAAACTAGTGGCTACCTTACCGGCATCACAAGCAGAACCTAGGTTGGATGAAAATATTTCTTGAAATCCAGATTCATTGAATCAAAATATATAATTCCGGCTAATGACCCGTACACCAAAATTATAGCGTATTATTTAAAGACTTAAAATTATATTAAATAAGATATTGCATCAATAGGTTTATAAACAAGCATTCTTGTAGGGCCTAACTCAAATAAAGAAACACTAGGAATATGTTTCAATAGGCTTATTAAAATTTAACAGTTGTAGTGTATTTAACTCAGGAATTATATGCAATACGTTTAACACTAAACCTGTAAATACTTACTCAAACAATAAAGAAACGATATTTGAAATATTTTGACAGTTTAAAGAACACTCGCAATTCGCCATGTTGGGCGGCACAGATCACATAACTAATAATTGTTTATATTGGAATTGACAGCAAAACTCGAATTATTTTAGAATAACCTCGATACTATCAAGTAGCATATCGAGGTTATTCTAGAATAATTCCGTTTGGCGCGCTGCAGTAGCATGTCTCTCAACAGTGTAATGACAATAAGTGTAGACTAATCATGATTACACCAAATATTTACACATTGTACTCAGCTGTCAATAATTTTATTCTCTCCACATTCAAATATATTTGAGTAATTTCCCAAAAATTAACACTGCTGTAAGATTACATTCGGTTTTTGGAAGTTTTGAGTTTATAAGTTGCCAGCGGGAAGAAATTAAACAGGAAAGATTTGATATGTTTTGTCTTATTGCTTGGATGGTTGTTAAAAATATATGGATCTTTATAATTAATGTGGTTAGTAATAAAACACTGTTTAGTTCATTAATATTAATTCAACACACTTCAGTGGTTACTTGGTGTGAGGTACTACTTTCGCAGTAGACTAGAATACCGATGACAAGGAGATCAAGGTTCGATCATCCATATAATATATTCTTTCACAATGATGGAAAGACCTAGATTCATATGGGAGAATAGCATTAGAATGTACCTGAAAGATGTAGGAAGTAATGAGGAGGACTGGTAAGAACTAGCTCAAGATATATATGAATCAACGAATAAACTAACAAAACGAGATCAAATTCTCGAATTTATATAAATAAACTTTTTCCAAAATATTTTACACACTAGAGCCATTCAGTAGAATCCTAAAATTGTAAATGGTTTATTAAAAGAACTTCATGGTAACTAAAGTTTCTCACGTTGGGTTAATACAAAGTGGCATCGGCGATTAGGATATTGATATATGGAAGCAGAAATGGCACTTAAGAACAAAGGACTGTAGAATAGAATCAAAATCACTAATGCTGGGATCACGATCAACTTAACATAAACTTAACGTAACGTTCACTTAAGGTTCACTTAAATTAGGAAAACAGATGTGTGATCACGATTCACGTAACTTAACAAAACAACTTGAGCCAAACATCTGCATTCTCGAGTATGATCTGTGATCTGTACTGTTTGGAAAGTTATGATCTACGAATGCTTACAGTTTTCAATCGATATAATAAATATATATCGTTAAACTTTTTGATAAATTTAGCTTTCCTATTTTATAATAATGTTCATGTTTATTTGGTAAGAAGTATTAATAATTGATAATATGGTTAAATCTTTGGTTTCCCCCCTTATCCTTATTATATATATATATATATATATATATATATATATATATATATATATATNTATATATATATATATATATATATATATTATTCTATGACGATGACATACTTCAGTGAATTTTACACCATCTTCAAGTCTTATCTCTATTAAAGATAATCGATTTTACATCAAACTATTGGAAAGGAAGACAACTTTCCAATAGTATGATGTAAAATCGATCATCTTTAATGCAGATAAGAGTTGAAGATGGTGTAAATTTCACCGAAACAGGTTTCCATATTTTAGTTTAATTATTTTGTTTTAATGTCAGACAGACGGAAATAAAAGAACCACTTTTTCAGATTTGTGGGGTCATGAAACGTCTAGATTCATCCATCAAAATCTTGAGTTAAATTTTTTGACGATCACAATACTTTCTCTACCTGTAAGATAGCGATAAAAAAAATAAAGAAAATGCTTGTAGGACATGCGAAAAAACTAAATATGTGTTAAAACAAGAAGTGTGGACTTAGAATAAAAATTTTAATCATGTATTCAACCAAAATTGTTTTAAAAGATGCGAAGTGGATTATGTTCTTCAATCGAAGAAAGTCAATAAAGAGTGGAAATATACGAGTATATGTTATGTATATGGCATTTTGGTAGCAAGCCAATATTTGCTTTTGGTCAGAACAATTAAAAACAGGTTTCACTCACACTTTGAGCTCCAAATTCCGGGAGATTTAAGGTTTTACTTGGGCTTAAATATAGAAAACAGAAAGTAGAATATACCTGATTTATCAGAATTCATATATTAAATAAATTTTCAAATGATTTAACCTGTATAATGCACGCTCTTGAAATATTACTCTAGATCCTAATTATTATAAACAACAAAGCAACTTAGTAAAGTTGCCAAACAATCACAAAATACTTCGAATCTATAGGATGTTTATTTTACATTGAAGTCAATACAATACCAGACATTGCAGCAAATGTTTCCGTTCTCAGAAAGACGTTATCGAATACTAGTGAAGATGAGTGGACATAAGTAAAACGAGTAGGCCCTACTACGATAATTTAAAATAACTATTGACATTAATTTGCCCGTGGAAAACAGCTATCTAGGTTTCAAAGGACGAACTCATAGGCTTTGTTGTCGAAGGCCGAGAATACTTCGAATCTAAAATCCAGAAGTTTATACATTCATGATCACTTTGGCGTTATACGACAGTTGAAAAGTTGTTGGAAATAGCTATGTGACTAATCTTCCTATAAAATACATTTTGACACGTTTTTTTAATTTAAAGAAAGTGAACCTACATTTTCGTGAAGGGAGAGTGTAAAACCATTTAGGAAAAGCCACTTCAGTTCACCTGACCGAGATTCAAACCTCTATCTCCCCGTCCTTGGCAGTCTAGCTCAGCGCTTTAGCTAATTACACCACCGAGGCGGGTATGTTGACGCTTTGAGTGTTATAAGTGGCATCACTCCTCAAAAGGACAGGAAAGAAATGGCAAAGTTAATAGATATGTTACGTTTAAAAATAATGTTTACAGCTCTCAGATGAGGCCAACGTTATCGTAAAAGAAAAATACATGGCGTGACCAATGTTGAATATTATTAGCCCAACTTGATCTACCTAAGTGTCATGATATCATTAAAATAAAAAATAGCAAACGTGCTTCCTTAACGAGTACGCGTTAAGTGGTCCGGTCTATTGAAAATATATTCATATCTTCCTACAACTTTTTCCGTTCTCCTAGGTCAGAAATCGTATCAGAATTTGTGCTAGATGTGTTCACACAAACGGTTAACTGAGCATGAAATTTTGCATCCGTGCATAGAGTGTTAGAAAAGTGATAGAGGGTGGATAATTTTAACAAGCAAATATAAATACGCTCCTGACTGTTAAATTAAATTTGTCTACGCTAAAATGTTTGTGTAGGAAGGATGGTAGTATTGTTGAGATGGTCACACGAATTTAGGTGTTATATCTGACTAATCAAGAACATTGTGTGTTTTTAATCGTATACTATTTGTCAAAGTTTGTTGTGAAGAAATATTCAAGTGAGATTGGAATCCGATTTTGTTATCATGAAATGTGTGATTACTGACTACTTTAAATGTGTGATTACTGACTACTTTAAATGTGTGATTATTGACGACTTTAAATGTGTGATTACTGATGACTTTAAATGTGTCAATTATTGACGACTTTAAATGTGTGATTACTGACTACTTTAAATGTGTGATTATTGACGACTTTAAATGTGTGATTACTGACGACTTTAAATGTGTGATTACTGGTGACGATACACGTATCAAGGCCGTAGCCAGGGGAGAGGGTGTTTGAGAGCTACACCCCCCGCTAAATTTTATGAACAATATATATGGCTTTTTTATGATTCAAACAATATCAAAATTAATACACAAATACAAATTAGGGGGCTGTTTTACCATAAAAAGCACTTCAGAGAGCTTCTATAGGTGTTAAATATTAAGAAATTTCCCTAACCTTCGGCATTTTGGGGGTTATTTACCATTAAAAAAACACTTCACATAGCTTCAAAAAGTGTTTAGTATCTAGAAATTTTCCAAGCCTTCGGCAGCTAGGGGGTTATTTTTAACATGAAAGGAAAACCACTTCAGAGAACTTCTAGAACTGTTTATCATTTAGAATGTTTTCTAGCTTCCAGCAATTAGGAGCTGTGCCCACCAAACCCCACCTGAAATTATTGGCTGGCTACGGTCTTGACACGTATGATTACTGGTGACTTTAAATATGTGATTGATGGACACGTCACAGATGTGATTACTGGTGACGTTACATGTGTGATTACTGGTGACATTAAATGTGTGATTGTTGGTGACTTTACATGAGTAAATGCTGGTAACATAAAATGTATGCTTACATGTTACATTAATAGTATGATTATAGGTGACATTAAATATGTAATTACTGGTGACGTTACATATGAAAATACTGGCGACATAAAGTGTGTGATTACAGGTGACATTAAAAGTTTAGTTGCTAGTGACATTAGATGTGTGATAAATATAGACGTTAAATGTGTTAACTCTGGGTATATTAGATGTGTGATTAGTGGCGACATTAAATCTGTAATTTCTGGAGAACTATATGTGCGATTACTGGCAGAGAGTTGAACCTAAATCAGAACTGATAACAGAAATTAACAGTTATTTTTAAGGAACCCAAACAGGAATAGGAATCCGAAAATAAAAATTGACTAAGAACCAGAACCAATATGTATATTTTTTGTTAATATCAATTCTTATCGGTATCTAAAGGTTCTAACTTTATGAAAAATAATTTATAATTGTATTTTATCCCCTTCTTTCTGAAACTTTCTGAAAATGTTAACTGTAACATTGTTTAAGGTTTTCTCATTTTACTCTTTAGGCTAGAGCATAGAAAGAGATATTTAACTTTGAGTGACAGCAAACATATCTCAGAAGATAGAGTACTGAGAAATGAGAACCTGCTCAGTTGTAAAAGCCGTCTAAGCTAAATACAAATAGATTTTATTTAAAGTTTTATTCCTAAAAGTTAAACAATTTAATTGGTTGTTAGACGGCCAGTTTGCTTGTGGGGGCTTAAAGGGAGAGGGAGGATCACAAATTGTTAATCTTTCACTCTGCCTTTAAAAATGAAGTAATCAGTAGTCCAAAGTTTGTGTTTATTGTGTGTAGTTTAGAATGATTTTTATTGTTTTTTTAATAATTGATTATTTGAACTATTTTATAGATTGGACAAAATAAATATTACCCGGCACAGAATTTATTTAAATGATAAAGATTGAGTGACACATCAGGATATTGTTAGGACGGTTATTTAGATAAATTACACAAAGTTATACATTGTAGCCCTGTAAACTCACTTATTATTTTGGTGTGTCTACAAATTAAGGATTTCCAGAGAGTAGTAACATTTTTAATTAAAAATTTTGAACTAAAATCTAGAGTATTGCTTTAACATTATTTTAATAGCCTTTTATTAAAACCTAAAATCATAAAAAGAATTGACAGACACATTATATAGGTGATTTAAATTTGTAAACAAATAAACTAAAATCATACAGGCTTATATTATTTACTTTTGTTTCCGACATGGTAAGTAGATGCCAGCATTAGATAATTTAATATATTTACCATTTTTCAATTGAAAATAAGCATAAAATAAAGTATTTTCATATATTAATTCGAATATATGATTACATTTTTTTAAATTATAAAATAAAGCTCCATGGTGTCAGCCCCCAAACGATCCATACTGACCAAGCAGCCTCCCTCTGTTTGCGAAGATAGTGCTCTCTTCTGCGGATATAGGGTGTCATGTGTTCTGCACAACAAACTCTTCGGCCGCTACTTTTCATTCAATAAGCTTCTAGTTTGTCCTCGCAAGGCTGAGTTGACCCCGTTCCAGACCCATTGCTTCACAGAAAACCTAGAAGCACCGGGAATCGAACCCAGGAGTTCTAGTTCTGTAGCCAGGAACCAAGATCAAAGAGGTGGGCTTTTTATTATTTTTTAGAGTTCAAGTAAACAAAAATAAAATAAAATGACTTCCTATTCAAATGGCACACTGAATTATAAAAATATTGTGCAAATAACAAGCTCGAGAATTATTTGATTTTTCTATAAATAGATCGTATTTTGTAATAAATTATTTTTTAATATGTTTTATTTACAAATATTTTAACGGTACTAAAACTAGGAAATATTAATTTTAAGGAAATGGAACCAAAATCGGTACCTTATTAATGAAAAGAACAAGAACTTTTAATTTTCTAGAACCAGGTCCAAAATCCTTAAAATTTTCTTTTGAAAACCGGAACAGGAACCAGAACCGATATGTATTACGGTTCAACTCCTTAATTACTGGTTACATTAAATCGGTTTTTGGTATATAACCAGAACGGGTATTAAGAAGCAGTGCTAAAACAAAAATCGGCTATTTCTGGCAATATTAAATGTGTTATTAACTGGGTACATTAGAGGTGTGATTTCAGGCAACATTAAATCTGTGATTTCTGACAACATTACATTATGATTTCCGCCAACTTTAAATGTGTTATGACGTGGGACATTATGACTATGATTTTTGACATTAGATGTGTGACCACTTTTTACATGAAGTGTTTAACTTTTGGAGAATATTTTTGTAAAAATTAGGGTATTCACAAAATCAAAATTGTAATGAAGAATATTTTGCTAATATAGGTATTTAGTTTTATTATAGCAAGATAATACCAACATAATAAGATATGAGCCCATATAAAATTATTGCACATGCATATGTATAAATAAGCCAAACGGATAGTATATGTAGGCCTATGTATACATACACACATGTATACATAGGCCTACATAATATTCACACAATAATTAATCTGTTTGTATCTACTACTACAGCCAGTAAAAGACAATCCATCCTACACTCTTTAATACGAGCAACATTGTTTATCACTTTATAGTGAAGTCTTTAGTTTAATTAACAGTATTTTTTTTCTAACGAAAGCATGACCAAGGTAATGAGCATGTTTCTACCTTTTGTATTTGTGAGAAATGTTTTTATTCTTTTTAGAGTTAAGAAACACCTCACTGTTAGTGTCATATTTTATTTTATTTTTATCATTCATTTGGGGTATTTAACGTGCATCTCTGAACCGACTGATTATTTCCGAACACGACTTATAAACTAACTTAAATATAGAACAGACACAACATCAAGTCTCCTACCGTTAATTCATCATTGTTAAAGGGTAGACCTACATTTATTCAATGATAAACTTTTCAGCCATCGTGACCGGAACCAGTGGCGGCTCGTAGCTAGAATTAGTGGGAGTGCTGCTCCAGAAAATATTTAGTCTTTGTTTTAATATTGTGTAAAAGGAAAAAAACATGTATAAAAAGAACATTTATTCAGGAACTTGACACAATCTTAACAAAAATAACTAAACATTTTTTACTTACTTTAACTTAAATTGTTACATTTCAAGCTTGATCTATTCATTTGAAAATGAAATCCATTCTTCTGGTTTTAATTTGCGCAAAAAGTTCAATAATTTTCTCCTTGATCTCTGGATGACAATTGAATTTTTTTTTTCTCCATTGAGAGTACTGCAAGCGCATTTAGTCTTTCTGTTAAATAAAAGAACCGAAAAAAATGAATCAAATAGAATAGTTGGAAGCAGATTAAAAATCTAATTCTACACTCTTCTACATTTGATCACATTCAATAATATGGTACACGGTTTTTAAGCACAACACACACTGAGTAAAAAAAACTTCCTTCCACCATCACGCCAAAGCCAGCACTGCGAGAGCAACAGTGCTTTCTCTATCTCGCAGTCCCGCCTTCCTACCCACCCCCCTCCAATGTGCGAATGAGCACAACAGTCAAACACGTCACTGGCACTGTGAAGCGCACAGTTCTATACACATATTTTTGTATATTTTTCATAAACTGGGGGATGGCTACTGAAGTACTGACATTAAGCTTAAGGAATATATAATGTACTGTAAAAATAAAGAAAGAATTAAAGAAAAAAGGACTCATTATATTAAATGTTATCGATAATATCAAGTGGAAATAGGGGGTGCTGCAGTTCCGCAGTGCCTATACACGAGCCGCCACTGCCCGGAACCCTTAGCTAAGTGGACAAACACGCTACCTACTGATCTAAGGGGTCGGACGTTATTCTGTCAATAAACAATGTCCAGTTATGTGTACCCTGCTTATCTTTAAAGATAACAGTCTTACCTAGGTGGACAACACTCTGGCCCTATACTAGTAGCTAGATTATTATCATTAGCACCACGTATTACTACCCGTTCGGGTCATACGCATAGTAGCTAGAGAATGGGGAACAAGGCAAGGTATGCTCACTCGCTATCGTTCATGTTAAACGACAATAATGGCATTCATGTGGAGATGTTAATTTTCGTGCTTTTAATTTTTGTCGCTTGGATGAAATAGTCTGACTACCCATGATTTGTCCATATAGTTAGCTGTTTACAAAACAGAAAGCAAGGAAAAAGAAATACAAAGAATTGATTTAACTAAAACCACATAGTAAAATATATTTCTGATAAATGTTCACTTACAATTTGCTTTCGTAATAACATTTTTTTGTTTGTTTTGCAAACCTTATAAATTAAATTTTGTCTGTCAGATCCAAGAATTTTAGTTATTGTACTACCCTGATGAATTAATGTATCACTATTTATAATATATTGCATCGTATTTATCTTTAAAAACATTATAAACCCAAAAACTACGATGCTGCGTCTATTTTACACTCTCAATAAACTAGTATTCATTTTATAATATAAACAATTATATTGTACACGAGTATATATTCGTACCAGGTTTAAACAAAGTATCTTTATACACTCTTTTTTAAAAAAAAATTGACACTCCCAAATTTACGATGAAAATAAAAATACATTTAGCCTACTTAGAATATGGGGATCACAAAAATCCCAGTTTTAGATCAGCTCAGATGAGGGTTGTGTTATGGGGGAGATAATCAAAACACTACAATGGTCACAGCAACGGATGTGCTAATTTCCCATGTTAAATATTTATAAAACTGACGTAATTCTATCTTGCGCAAGTGCATTAGCGCTTCAAAGCACGCGCGCACACGTGCTGCCAAGCAATGTACACACACTAATCTCCAGCGCTCGTATATCTCACAGTTTCCGATGTTACACCAGAAAAGCGGTAATCACAATAGAATAACGTGTTTGTTTTGGGTAATTAAATATCACAGATAGGTGACCTGGTGTTCTAGGGGTAAGGTGTCAAACTTCTGCGCTGGGGGTCCGGGGATCAATCCTCGGTCCCGGCACAAATTTATCTTATTGCCAAACCCTTCCTTCACCTCTGACAAGACGTGTATTAATCACAACTTGTGAATGTGGGGAATGCCAGGCCTCCACCGCGGTTCGGATCCCACGTTAAACTGTAAGTCCTCCATTTCATCTCACAATCACCCTACCATTTCACATTAGTGTAAGTGCGTATAGCCCGAACGGGTAATAATAATAATAATAATAATAGTAACGATCACAGATTATTGTTGGATAGACTAATTAAGTATTTAAAACTAAAATATTATATAACTGTAATCAAAATATTGGGTGTTCATATGCACATGTAGATACTCAAATACACGAGCCGCCACTGGATGTGTGATTGTTGATCTAATTTAGTGTATGATTTCTGGCGATATTAATGTTTTACTACTTGATTTTTTAAATGTGTAATTATTGACTTTAAATATCATTGTTTTAAATTATATTAAGTGTATTTTATTGATGTCATTATATTGTTTCTGAAAACTTTCCTTTTGATCGTATCGTTGTTTAAGATAAACGAGGGAATGTATTTTTTTATTTTACTATAGGGCTTAGCTCATCTGATAGACTAATTCGCGATTTTTTATAACGTTAAAAATATTTTGTAACTATATTATTATTTTATATTTAGTAATTCTCTTTAATCAGACACCTAATCAGTCATTTACTCAGTGTTCAAATCTATTTGGTTATTACTCATCAAATATAAAGAAGAACAGTTTTCACTGACATAAATTTTCAAATACATGCAAGCAGCTACAACACATATATAATCCTCATCAGCTATCACGCGGATTTAATATCGGACTCAACTAGTGTGTTTATCAAGAAACGAGGAGGTCAGGATCATAATCCCAGCCAAGTGTTTAGGGTGTTTTTCCTCTAAATGGTTTCCCACTCTCCCTCTAGGCGAACGTGGATGCGTTTACTCTTAATTATACCTAAATACCCGTCCTGTAAATATTTGATTAGGTTGTACAAGGTAAGATGCAGTACAAACACCATGTAAATCACTTTTATGTTTTTGAATAAAGTAAATAAGGGGTAGAGGTTGGCAATTTTATAGCGGCAAGACTAGCCTTAGTTTAAAACAAATTGACAGACAATTTTACCAACAAACTTTAAACTAATTAGGCCTACTGAGTTATAGACAAGGTGCAGGGCCTTTTTGGCTTCAGAAGATGCAAGTAGGAATTGTTGATTAAGTTGAATAGTTATTTTGAAAAGTTACGTAAAAAAGAGGTATATGATTTTTTCTAACGTTTTGTGTTGATAGAAACTATAACCATTTAACCGCCTCTGTTGTTTAGTAGTTAGAGTTCTTGGCTACAGATCTAAAGGTCCCGGGTTCGATCCCCATTGCGTTCAGATTTTTCTGTCAAGCAGTGGGTCTGAAACGGGTTCAAACCCAACCTGGTGAGAAAATTGAGGAGCTAATTGAATAAATAAGTAGTGGCTCCGATCTATAAAACTGAGATTAACGGCCGGAGAGCTCGTTGTATTGACCACATGACGCCTTATATCCACAGATGTTGGCACTGTCTTCACCAACATATGGTGGCAACTCGGTCGATATAGCTCACTTGCGGGCTGACGCGATGGAAGATAATCGTTTTCATGGTTATTACAGGAATTGTATCATGTAAAGAATCAAGTCATTCTTTAGACAGCTAACACTACTATATTACAATTCTAAATGTACACAAATATTTAGCTTACATAAAAAACTTTACCTATAGCGAGGAATGGAACCTCAGAAATTTGGAATCCTTCAGGAAAATCGAGAATTCTTACAAAAATAATAATTTGAAACTGAACTATTCGTTTTAGAGCTATTAATAGGATACTAGTGGATTAGACTACAATATAAAAACCAACAACCATAACACAGACCACTTAATGGGAACCAAATCAGAAATAAAGGGAAAAAATATCAAATGTGGGAAAATTTACTTCCTTTGCTTATCATATTTGCTAGGTTTGGATTCTAGATTTGAGATTCCTAGATAAAATGAAGATTCGAATTCCAGAAAGAGTGGATTCGGTTCATCTTTACCTTTAAGCTATTATTAATAGATCTTTTGGCAGGTACGTTACTTTATTCAGATTTGAGTTCTTCAGCATGTCCTAAAAGCAGTTTGATTGTTTACATATATCCTATCATCCATCATTTGCATTTGTGGTCCTCAAGGTCCTCTTTTCCATCAACCTGGCCTTCTTAGACCTCACTCAATAAATAATTTTCTCTCATGATAATATGACCCATCCAGTCGACCTTTCTTCGTAGAATCATCTACATACAGGTTCACTTTTAATTTACTCTTCTTAGAACTTCTTCATTAATCACCCACCCTATCTGTACACGTTAGGAATCCTCCACATCAGTGATTCCCGACCTTTTTAATTTGTAGGAATCCCTAAAATATTTCCTTAAATATTGGCGAGCCCCTACCTGGCTGACACAAATTAGGTTCGACAGAGGTAAATTAGGGTTGATAAACAATAATTGACTCATATTTTTAATAAGATATTTAAAGATTATTTATATTTATTATTTACTGTCCTTAGGAACTTAAGCATGGCTTGAATATATTCTTACTAACCTCCCTATTAACATTATTACCGACACTTCTCTTCATCTTCTTCTGATAGACGAGTTCTCGTATCATATTTCCACACTTTCCAAAAAGTGTGTACAGACCAACAAAAATCAAGCTTTGCGAATTCTCGCGGAACCCCGGACACGGGCTTGCGGAACCCTGGTTGGAAATAACTGATGTCTGATTCTCCTCCAGCACCACATCTTAGATATCCGGATATGTATTCTGCTTTTTCCTCTGGGTCCATGTTTCAGCTCCATACAACTCTACATGTAAGAATGTTATACCTAGCCTGTTTCCTACTTATCTACAGGTCCAGTTAGCTATTCAGTAGCATCCTCTTATGGTTTAATTGCTGTGAGTTATATACAGCTACCCACTTAGGTGACCGCATTGTCTAAGACGTCACTCTCACAATATACTGGACCACTGATGGTGGGGATATCGGGGTTCGATGCCAATCGGGTGTAGGCTACAGAGGATAGTTTTCCTAAATGGTTTTCCACTTGTCATTCGTGCAAATGAGGGTATAATTCCTTTAAAATCAACTTTACTAATCCCTAATACATTATAGTAATTAGTGCATAGCCGTACAACCCAAACTGTTAGTAATATGTGCTAATAAAGCACCCATCAATTCCAATTGACTTATCCGCCATGTTCCACCGCCACTGGTTCTAGATGAGTGAGTATCCCGCTATTTCTTGTTCGTAGCCAGATCTGCCACGTGCTGAGTACTACTGATATTGAAAATGATTGACAACTCGTGGTGTGGATGGGGCTCGTGCTTCCATCCGTCTTGGATGCAGAAGTTCAATAGACCTGGATGGTACTTGATAGTATTTGGTTTATACGGGTGGACACAATGTATGGCTGGCTTCTATTTTACGAGCACAATTCCTACTATTGAAAAAAGATTCAAGTTTCCAAGCAAGATTACAGGTAAGATATGGGAATAATTTCTAGTTAGTTTTAGAGTTTCATTATTTATATAATTCATTATTACTGGATTAGGCAAATTAAAACAATAGCTGTCAAAAATAATTTGTGATGGGTGTCCCAATAGTTTCTAGAAGATATAATACATTGTCAGAAAAACATTATATAGGTACTTTTTAAACAGGACTCCAACTTGGATGATTTGAAAGGGATTGAATAAAATAGCTATACAATGACCTAAGAATTCTAAATAATGGATTAAAGTTTACAAAAAAAAAGAGCTATAAATGTAAACAAAAATGTATAATGAATGCACACGACTAAATCAAATATACAATTTATAAATGGAAACTAAAACATATCTATGCAATGAAAATCTTTTAACAAATAGACCTAAACGCTCACATTCGTCTATATAAAATAATTATTTACAAACATCTGCTTCAGAATAAATAGCTAGCTACTCCCTTCCAGCGCAACCCTCTCCAGCCAAGTTGTAGTGTCTCCCATAAATGTGTATTGTCCAACCATACACGCAAAAAGAGTTATTTGCCTTCATTATATTCTCCTTCTGATCACTGTGCGTTGAACAAATTAGGTTTGAGTATTTATGCATTTACAAAATATTTATGATATAATTATTCAACATATATGCCTGATATTGATTTAAACATTCTTAAAATTACTTAAAATTCCATCAAATGACTCAAAAATAACGTAAATCCAAAAATATGACCTACAAATCCAAAACGAGCCAAATTTTTTTTAAAAAATTCTATAAAAACACTTTTCCACAACCAGGGGATCATGAACAGAGTTTATGTACACATGAGCATTGTATAATGTACAAAAGAAAAGTTTAACATTTCATTAATATGCGGGCCCTGATTATAAATAATAACTTACTAGTAATATGATCCATTCTTCGCTCGAGTAAGATTCATAAAAACTATACCAATCTAGGATGTTCAACATTCGGCCGCCAGATGATTCCTCACTGTATGGTACATTCCGTCTACTCTACCAATTATCAATATTACCTTCATGATCTACGGGTACAATATGGCCCCATGATACAGAATGTTGCGGAAAGTATTGACACGGTTAATAATACTATAACAAATTTATTATTTTAGATACTAAATGCTTTAAAATACTCTTAAAATAACAAAAGATTAGAAAATTTCTACATAGTCTTGAATTATAAATATTTTAAAACAGTGTGACCACCATTATACGCAATATATTGTTGTATGTGCTTCTCAAATCTTGACATGACTTTACGTGATGTCTCATGTTGAATTGCTTTGAGTTACTGAATTGTTCTTGGGCAACTCTCGTTAGCACGACTCTTTAACATGCCCTACAAGAAAGAGTCTGTGAGGACCGCCTGGGCTGTGACAGAGTCGAGCGACCGTCCAGATGGTAGTCGGTCCTCCAAGTAGGCGGATACTTGGGTTGTGTTTGTTGCCCCATTTTGCTAGAAGCGCCTGTTGTAGATCCGTTCCCTTACGTTTCAGTTCAGAGGTCAGAAAGGCCGAACATCAATGGAAGTGCTTCACACAATGCTTCCTGGGCACCTCGTTTCGCGATTTGGGGACATCACATGGCCATCACGTTCATCAGACTTAACAACTCCAGACTTTTTCTTACGGGGCATGTTAAAGAACCATGTTTATCTAACTTGCCTAAGAACAATTCAAGAACTTCAATAATTGTACTGGAAGCTAAGCAATTCAACCAGACACATTGCGCAAAGTCATGACAAGATTTGAGAAGCGAATACAACAATGTGGTGCATATTATGGTGGCCATCTTCAGAACATATTTTTTTAGTGAATAATTCAAGGATATATAGATATTTGTCATCTTTTGTTGTTTTTTAAGTTTAATTTGAATCATTTATTAGTTAAAATGATAAAGATATAGTGTTATTAAATGTGTCAACACTCTCTAACTCGCCCTGTATTAGTTATTCTATAGTGTAATCAAGCAAGATAAGCGTGCTACCTTTCAGAGTAAATGAATACCAAGTCAACTATGGCCTCCCCTTTAGTTTATCACATTCTCATTTTCAAACTCTTAAGATTTTTGTTTATCTGAGCTGGTTCTTTATGTGTCTGTCGAATTTAAATGTTCTACTACACCAAAAACTATTTAAATAATCTAGACTTGAGTATGCTTTTAGGGTAGTACAAGAGAATAGGAAAGGGTTGACAGTAAACAATACAATGTAGCTATTAGGATATGCAGATGATTTAGATTAGTTGTTAATACTAAAGAAGCCGATTCAAGAAATGCAGAAATTTTATTAGAGGCTGATAAGTAAAGAGGTTTAGAAGTGAACGCTGTAATTACTAAGTCTATGATTACATAGAGAACACAGATTGGAGATGATGATTTAGGGATTGCTATCAACATATCATTTGGCAGAATTAATAAGTTTAAATATTTAGGAACAATTTTGACTAGCTATAACGATATTATATTGGAAATTAGAAAAATAACAGAGTCGAGAAATGTATGAAATTACTATGTCAGTAAATTGTTGATATCTCGCCTGCTTTCAGAGAAAGTAAAACTAAGAATATACAAAACAATAATTTTACTGGTTGATCTATATGGGTGTGAAACGTGGTCTCTTACCTTACATGACGGAGGCAAAAAATTAGGATTTACAAAATAAGGTTCTTAGAAAGATATTTTTTCAAAAATAGATAAGGCTATTATGGAGTTTAAAATGTTAAATAATGATAAGTTACATACCCTCTGCTCATCACAAGACATTGCTAGGGCAAAAAGGCCTTGTAGTTTACGGTGGGCAGATCATGCAGAGCATCAGATTCCATCAAATGGGAAAATCTATAAACTTGTTCTGGGTACTGACTGGTAATTACAATGGGAAGATACCATTGAGAAGACCTGAACACAGTTGGGAGGATAACATAAGTTATTATTATTATTATTATCATCATCACCGCGTCTTACTACCCGTTTGGGTTATACGCACTTACGCTTATGTGTAATGGTAGGGTGATTGTGAGATGAAATGGAGGACCTACAGTTTAACGTGGGATCCTAACCATGGTGGAGGCTTGGCATTCCACACTCACAAGTTGTGATTAATACACGTCTTTTCAGAGGTGAATGAAGGGTTTGGTAATCAGATAAATCTGTGCCGGGACCGAGGATTGAACCCCGGACCCTAGTACAGAAGTCCGACACCTTACCCCTAGACCACCAGATCACCGATAACATAAGAAGGGACCTCAAAGACATGGGTGTGTGATGAGGTAGACTGGATAAAACTAGCTCAATATAGGGTTGGGTGGCGTACTTTTTTAAATGCAGCAATGAAATTTCGAGTTCATAATACCATAGAGCAAGTAACGAAAAAATGTTATGTCTATCGGTTTGTTTTCTTCCCACCCCCATTTTACTTTAGCCCGTTTTAAAATTTCAAATGTTTATACATTATGGAGTTTTTTGATGGTCTATCTACTATTTTGACAAATTTAAATGTTCTACCTCATCCATAAAGTTTTATTTGATTATAGAAATACCATTTCGTGAAGCTCCATTTTGAAATTTCTCATTTTTAGAATTTTCTATCCATATGAGGTCGTCCCTCTACCTTCCTGCCAAACTTCACCTTTACAGCTTATCTAAAAATGGCTTATCTTTTTCTAGATATACAGTTAAAGCCTTTTATATAAGAAAATATATTTGTATAGTAAATGTGAGGAAGTAGGGAGTTATAAATATTGTATACTTCTAAACACCTCTGTTTTCCATAGAAAAAGAGGACTTATTACTATAAACTTCATATTAAAAGTGACCAATTATTACAATTTAAAAAATATTATTACTATAAAAATAGTTTTAACTCTTGGGGCCAGTTTCATAAGCATACTTAGTATGACTCAAGTGTGTCGTTACATTAAATGCAGGGCAAATGCTTATAACAAATTGGCCCATTCCATTTGAGCTTAGGTAGATGTCGTGTATTTAGTGTAGCACCGCACTTGAGGCGTACTCAATCATCTGGTTTGATTTATTGGAAGAGTGAATTCATGATAACTGCTGAACGCATTAATCTATTTCATTGAAACTTGGCACAGTTGTTCTTTGTATCATTATACATATCGAGTCCGTTGGTAAAGAAAATTTCAAGAAGCTTTGGGGATAAATCATCCCATATATGAATAAAACACGGCTTCTGTCGTTAATGATAACATGTATTTACCTTTTTAAAGTCATTTCCCGATACCTTTTACACATAGAGCTGAAAATTAATATAAGATTAAAAATTAGGTTTATTTTTTTAAGGGGGTTGGGGTGAGGCACATAGATAAGTTTTCCCGGGGCCACATGCCTGCTGAGTGTTCCCCTGAGTAAGAGAACTACGTTTTACTTAAATCCATTTCTAATAAAAAGAAGGAATTGTGTATTTAACAAATAGTATGATAGTCTGTGTTAAATATTTTAGTGTTCTCACATGAAAGAGCATTATGAAACTAATTACCCCTTTATGTTAATATGTAATACACTAAACATACATGGTTGCTTAAATTTCAGGGATTATTATGAGTGGAAATGACGTAAGTATAGTGGCGCTATCCTTGTTGTTGACCTACTACGGTAGTAAAAGAAACCGCCCTCTGTTGATGGGAGTGGGTGGTGTCATCACTGCGATGTCCTGTTTCCTGGTTGCTTTACCTCACTTTATATACGGACCTGGGAAAGACGCTTTGGCTCTTACTAAAGAGTTCTGGGACCAGGAGTACGATAATCTCACTCTCAGCCAGATCAAAGAAGGTAGGTCACCGATCACTGCATCCCGTTTATTATTTTCAACTGTTTCGTAGGTACCATCATCATCATTACAACCTTCTCAGTCAACCTCAATCCTGCATCGACGGGTACCTATGTGGACAAAGGCATCAGTGTCTGGCTAACTGGTGATAGGGAGATTGGGGTTTTAATACAGTCAGATGTACACTCCGTGTACCCTGAAAGGTAAGGCAAGGTTGACCACTGGTAAAATTAGATGTAAATTCTTTCATTGGATATGAGCTCTGGACTCAATCTGGTCATCCCAAAATGTAGCGCATAATGTCCAACGTTTACACAAACTAGACATGATACAAATACTGTTGGGAGCTTAAGACTGCGCACCTACAACATTTCTCAACCTCCCATAAAAGGGGGTATGATAACACTCATAATTCTAATTTTATTTCATAATGTACCAGGAACATTCAAATATTTGTTATAATTTTATTTTATTCTAATTTTTGTCTTAATAATACCTACATTATGTATAGGGTTTGGTTAGGATTTATTGCACTGAATTATGGGTAAAGTGAGTATTTATTATCTTTTGTGTACTTCCTTATATTTCTTTCAAGATGTTTTGTCAAGGATGAATAGTGTTCTTTTTGTTTGTATTTGTAAATAAAGGATACAATTATTTGATTAAAGCTAACATAGTAACCTAATCATCCCAGAGGTCTCAGGAGAAATGATATTCGTAAAAAAAATGATAGCCAGGGCAAAACAACATTTATGTTACCTTTTGCCGTGGCCACGTGGTCTTACGCGCTACTGTCCTAATAGACTGGAGGCGGGGAGAACAAGGTTCGAATCTTGCTCGTCTATATGGGGGGTGGTTTTAAAAAATGGTTTTCCACTATACTTCCACGAAAATACTGGTAAACTTCCTCGTTCCTAAATCTTTTTTTTAGCGTGATTAGTGCATAAGCGTATAAATTGAATGGTTAGTAAGACGCGGTGTTAAGAAAAACACTTTAATTGGTTTGGTTTTCTATTAATAATTTGAACACAAATAATTCTTAATAATTCTAACACAAACTTAAACATTTTGGTTTAGATAAAACCTAGCTTTAATCTTTATTTAAGATGTCAGCAAATTTCAAATTGATACTTCATATTAACCCACCAGAAACTAAATATTTGTAAATAATTTCCAGGAGTGAACATTTGTTCTAAGCTGTCGTAAAAATATATATATAGCCTAGTCATAAATTTTTATTTGATTTTGAATTATTTTGTATTTGTAAAAAAAAGAAATTCTTTCAAAAATTTATATATCTTGCTAATGTAAGGAATTGTAATCTTTATATACCTAATTGTAGTGTTGTAAATTATTCAGGTGCATCTCAGATACATAACTAACCTAACTAATCATCATAACAGTGCCGTAACATTTATGGTGCAAGGAGTGTTTTTTTAGTGTTTTAGCTGTGCAGATTCTTGCCATATTATTTCCAGGAGGATAAATTATGTTAAGCCAGAATGTTTGTGTATGTCTTGACGTTTCATGACCCACCCGAATCCAAAAAAGTGGTTTTTGACTTTCCGTCTGTATGTCTGTCTGTCTGTACATCCAACTAGAGCCTAAACTACTTTACCGATCGGGCTAAAACTTGGTATCTAGGGTTTTCATAGGATTTCTCCAAGGGGTTTTTGGAATTTGATATCTAACCCTAAAATTAAGGGTAGTTTAATGAAGGCCAAAAAGAGAAAAAGTCGATTTTCTCAAAATCAGCTATAACGATTTTGATTACATTTAATTTCTAAACATTTATAAATATTCCACAAAAAATTTTGCTTCACTCAATATTTCGGCAAAATGACTTTAAGGGCTCCGGTCTGATGCGTAAATTATCTTCTTTTTTTTATATAATATCTCCTAAATTATTTAAGATATGAAATTACTTGTTGTTACAAATATGTAGGTCTCTTTATAATACAAATATTTTATAGGAAACATATTTTTATAAAACCAATAACTTTCAAGCTATACGTAAATATATATATATATATATAAACATTTCGAACATTATTGGTAAAAGTATTGCGACCACAAAAGAGAATCTAACCTGAAATGTTGATGGATGTCAACGTCTCAATACCCCCCAAACCTTAAAGAGTGGTATTTGATATGACGTCTGTCTGTGTGTCTGTTTAAACTTTTAACCTTGTTACAACATGACATAGAAGAAGTTGTATCACTCACCAAGCCAGCCCCAGTTGACTCGTTCCGACTCGTCTACAAAAAACCCTAGATACACTCCGCGACACAATCCACATTCAGCTAAGCCGGAGTTCGAGGCTTGCGGTCGACCGTGGTGAGAGACCCTTCCCCCCACCCCTCGCCCTACCCCAAACAAATGAACAACTTAACAAGTGAACTTCGCTGAGCACGAGCTGTGCGCACGCTGATGGGCGTGTTCTAAGACTTCTATGAACAATATTTGTGCTTGTGACCGATGCTCGTGGGCTCTAGAGACTGTTCTGGAACTCCCCCCCTATCTCTCCACACACTGAGAACACATGATTACCGTAGCGTATATAATGGTTAGAGTCCAAAGTATAGTTACGCATTACACTCTGAGCTTACAAGGTAATAATCCTAACTATTAAGTAGTCTCTACACTCTTT
>CABFVX010002479.1:69080-84069 GCA_902151425.1 Timema shepardi
AATATATATATATATATATATATATATATATATTTATGAACAATAAATTACTATGATCAGGTATATTGCTCCTTGACTATAAGGCAATGTTAACTTGGGGAGAACCATTCTGGCTCAATTTATTTTTGTACGTTTAATTTCCGCCTCACGGAAAATTTAGAGGTCTGTTGTAACTGACCTGAGAATGCCACGATATGCTAGCTTTATTTATTGCCGCGAGGACTTATTTAGAGTATTTGTTAAGGGTTGAGATAGTTTATTTTTACCACCTTGTTTTCATTTAGAGGTTGGTTAAATGTGGGGCCTCGAGCCAGCAGGGAGGATAATTCTTGTGTGGACACTTTGTTGGTTATTAAAGTTAGGATAGTTTATTGTCATCTCTTTGCTTATATCTCTCTATGTATATGGTTATTAAATGTGGGGCCGCGAGCCGCCCTGTGAATATATCTACGGAGGGCACTCCGTTTATTGTTAAAACATTAGGTTATTTAGTATTCTTAGACTATGTACTTTATATTTTGTCAGGTATTATTATAATGACTCTGCCGTTGTTTAGGTTAGGTAGTTGTGATCTTTACTCACTTTAAGTTTTATGCTAGGGCATGTGCTGGCTCTTTGTCATTAATTATGAAAGATATTTATTATAGTGAGATAGGAGACCAATTTATTAGAGTTGTATTGCCATTCTCTGATGACGCCTTTTGGGACGTCTAAAAATAAGTGGCCGTCTGTAAATGTTATTATTTTGGTGTCAATCTGTCCTTGGCGGTAATCCATGTGTTTTATTGCCCATCTGGCTTATGTCCTTGCTTAGTGCTTTAATCTTATTATCCTTTCCCCCATTGAACAGTATCAAGTCAATTGTGAAATAAATTTATAACTCTCCTGTCCTTAGCTCTCTGTGTTATTTGTGTGGAATAATGATAGGGGTAGGTCCCAAACTTTAAATTAAGAGTAGTTTAAAAAAGGGTGAAAAGAGAGAAAAATGATTTTCTCAAATTCAACTTCAACAATTTTGATTAAAATTCGTATCCAAGTTTTTATTAAGATTATAAATAGACTGGCTATTTTCATTTTACCATGAAAATTAGTTTTAGGGTACTTTACAGATGCAGAAACTTCCGTATCTCCGTAACTATTTGAGATACTAAATAACTTATCATTGCAAAATTGTAGTACAATTAAAAATAAAAAACTTTTATGTGAAATATATTTTTATAAATCCAAGAGTTTCTGAGATATTGGCAAATATATTAATACAATTTTGTGAGCTTTAGTTGTAAAGAGATACTACTTTAGTTTTAACGGAATAATTCTCCAATGCCATAGAGTAATTATTATTATTATTAGCACCGCGACTTACTACCCGTTCGGGTTATACGCACTTACACTAATGTGTAATGGTAGGGTGATTGTGAGATGAAATGGAGGACCTACAGTTTAACGTGTAATCCGAACCACGGTGGTGGCCTGGCATTCCCCACATTCACAAAATGTTCTTGTCAGAGGGGAATCATAGAGTAGTTAATAGTAAGTAAGTCTCTAAAAGTTAATGTTTTTTTACTCCTTGAGCCTTTTAGGAGATATGTATGTGCAAAAATGATCTATATCCATTTTAGACTCAATAGTCAATATTTTTTACATTTTTTATTGGTCAAAATTTATAAATGAGGAATTTAATAGCAATGCTATGGCATGAAGATTTGTAAAGCCTAATTAAATTTTAACCAGAAGTTGAAATTTTAATAGTAAGTGTTGACCCTTGTGGACCCAACATTGATCTTTTTTATCGGTCCAAACATACAAATGAGGACATTAGTTCTTTAAAAACAAAATTATAAAATTTAAAACCAGGACTCAACAAAAAAAAACTTTTACATAAATATAGTACAATTTATGCTAGGATTTGCTAGTGTATATTATCTCGTTTCATATGTATTACGAGTTTTGAGTAAATATATCCATTTTCAAACAATAAAGTGAGAAAGTCCGTGCGGAGTTCCGTACCATTTATTTCTTAAATAACAAATTATTTAAAGAAATATTGAAAATGCCACCTTAGCGCTCAAACGTCTTGTTAAATTGATGCTAGCCATTTAGCAAATCCATGTTAATGATTTTTTTTTTCATTTCTAGACACTTCCTTATGTATGAAGGGCAGACATCGTGAAGTCTGTACAGACGATGACCTGGTCGGGGAGTTTTCCTTTTTGCTGGTGGCCATTTTATTTTTTTCCCAATTTGTGTTGGGAATTGGATGGACCCTATTCCAGACACTAGGACAAACCTACCTAGATGACAACACCGATAAGAAGAAAACACCCTTTATGCTTAGTAAGTTACTACGAAGCAAGTTAATGACACCGACACACTTTAAAGAGGAAAATTTCTATACTGAACACTGAATTATATGGAAATACCACTTCTAGTTATTTAAACACTGATACATAATTTTTGAGTAGCCGAAATTTATACTCGAACTTTGGATCGTGAATATAAAAAGTTTATCGGAAGTTTGCGATCCTAAAGAGGGCCTTACGGCTTACTTCACAAATAAATAATTTCAATTAGAGTCACAAATATGCAGGTACTTTCAAATTTTGTGTGTACATGATACTTATCTATGAATTTATAAAATATAAAGATTTAGTTAATTAAACATAATAATTGAGGAAAGACATTGATGACACCTAGTGTTGCATTTTGTACATATTTAAATAGTTGACTGCTCTAATCAGATTATACAAGGTGTATCAGTTTATGTGGGAAGTAACTAAGGTGTGGATAGTAAACCTCAAACAAACACAAAATGTCCACTTGAACATATGTCCTCTCTTCAATGGTTCCCAAGATAAGGCCTTCCAAGATTCTACTGTAAATTGTTAATAGCCCTATTCGTGAATCTGCAGCCCTGACTGTGTACCCGCAGTGATACGTCCCTTATAATAGGTGCAACAGGAAATATAGGACTTATGTTCATATGGAATTTTTGTTTTGCTTAGAGGTCTACTATCCTAACCCCAGTTACTTCCCACATAAACCGATACATCCTGTATATTAGTCATATATTAATTGTATAGAATGTTTCATACTTAACATTAATCTATTATTTTAATAAACTGGTTTCGTGTTCACATATTATAATAATTACACTAAAATGTTGCTGACAATTTTTTTTCTCTCTCTCTCTATTTTAACCCTATAAGACTACAAACAACAAAAGGAAAATCATTTGTAAAGTCAAAACTTATCGATTTGGAGCTGATAGCTAATTATAATAGACATAATTAATTATAATATAATTGCCTGCTGTACTTTGAATTCTTAGATTTATACATTCAAATACAAATCTTATTTATAAAGTTGATGGTTTGTTGACTGCTTATCAGTAGCGGTTCGTAGCTAAAATTAGTGAGGGGGCTGCTCCAGAAAATGTTTAGCCTTTGTTTTAAAATTGTGTAAAAGGAAAAAAACATGTATAAAAAGTAAATTTATTCAGGAACTTGATAAAATCTTAACAAAAAAATCCTTTTTACTTACTTTAACTTAAATTGTTACAGTTCAAGCTTGATCTATTCATTTAAAAATGAAATCCATTCTTCTTGTTTTAATTTGCGCAAAAAACTAAATAATTTTCTCCTTGATCTCTGGATGACAATTGAGGAAAATTTTCTCCATTGAAAGTACTGTAAGCGCATTTAGTCTTTCTGTTAAATAAAAAAAACTGAACAATATGAATCAAATATAATAGCTGGAAGAATAATAATAATCTATTTCTACACTCTTCTACACTTTATCACATTTAAGAATATGGTACACGGTTTTTAAGCACAAAACACACTGAGTAAAAAAAAAACTTCCTTCCGCCATCACGCCAGAGCCGGCACTGCGAGATAAACAGTTCTCTCTCTACCTGGCAGTACCGCTTTCCTCCCCTCCCCCTCCTGCATGCTCACAACATTCAAACACCACGTCACTGGCACTGTGAAGAGCACAGTTCCATGAAAATATTTTTACATCTTTTTCATAAACTGGGGAATGGCTACTGAAGTACTTATACTAAGCTCAAGGAATATATATTGTACTACAAAAATAAAGAAAAAATTAAAGAGAAAATGACTCATTATATCAAATGTTATCGATAATATCAAGTGGAAATAGGGGGTGCTGCAGTTCCGCAGTGCCCATACACGAGCCGCCACTGCTGTTTGACCCTATAAAAGCTTGGTTCATGTTTTAAAAAAAAAACAATAAAGTAGACTAATAGAACAGTTCAAAACCAATACAATTCACGGAAACTACCTTCGGTTTGGTTGAGATTATATTGAACCATCCTCAAGGGGAGGATGCTCAAATAATACAAAAGGTACTTACAAAATAGGTGAACAATAGGAGTGAGAGCTATGGAGTTCAAGGCTTTGAATGTCTTACCCAGAACATTACAACACCGAAGCCCGCAATTCACACCTGTTGCAGAGTTAAAAAAAAAAAGGGGGGACCGTCTACCTCTTGAAAGCCGTAAGAGACAGTAATCGGCCTATCAGTTCACATTACACAATAGGAATATAATGGGTCAAATACCTAGGGTATGGTGAGTAATAGATAGTAAAATTAAAATAAGTCGGGATAAGTCGATATTTATTAGCTATCGCCCATTTAGATATTTAACAGCGTTATTCAAAGTTAACATTGTTGTTGTAAAGAAGTATAAATATATATATAATTTATATACAACCATGAATTGTAGCCAATGTTATAGAGTTAGAGGTGAAACAACTAATAATTATATGTTAATCAAAAATACAGATAAAACGTGTAAATGAAAATGAGACTCATTAAATTTAAGAACATAGTCAGACGGCATTACAACAGATAATTTAGTTAAACGTAGGTACTTCAAGTCTATTTGATAGGGCGCCATTCTTATTGGTAATTAGCAACACGATCATCCCTATTCAAACATTTAGCCTTCGCCCGCTAGAACTAGCACGTTGTAAAATAACAACAGGAATTCTTCACTCAGACATTGACTATTTGTCCATTAGAACTCGCTTGTTGCAAAAGGACAACAAGAAATCTACATATAGATTTTATATATTTATCCATCATACATATCACGTACTAAATTAACAACAAGACAATCTATCCTCAATAATTTGACATTCCTTCATTAGAACAAGCATGTTGCAAAATAACAACAAGAAATCTAAATCCAATGTTTTGTTGTGTCGTTCTTCCACGCAGCCCCAGTCAACAAGCAAACGGGGTAAGCCTCGACTAAATTGTTGTTTAGTGTCTTTTATAAACCATCCGATGCTACAATATCTTCACATATTATGGTAGTAGCTACTTGAATTATAAAGTATGGCTATATTCTCACAAAGAAACCTTATCGACAGACGGAAATGTTTTGTATTAGTGCGTACGTCAGGAGTCTATTACGTCGAATCGTAATGCACATAGTATTTGAATTATGTTGAATCTCTTTCTATCCTTACTCACAAAAATGTGTATATACAAGTTTAAACCTGGTGATCGTCCCAAGATTTGATAATTTTGTTTCAGGTATAGCATCATCTTTAAGGCATATAGGACTAGCTTTGAGTTCATACCTGACCTCAGCGTGTTTGAAATTGTATATTGACCTCTCAGTGACACCTGTCATTGACATTAAAGACCCCAGATGGATAGGAGCGTGGTGGCTTGGTGAGATTATTATTGTTTGTTTGTTGTAATTATAGGCTATTCTACTTATGTCATCAGTCTATGGGTTCTTAGTGTTTTCAAGCGGCTTTGGGGTTATTTTTTTAACTTTTTATGATTGTTTTGGGGAAACAATTTCTATTTTCTTAATACATTTTTTTTTCTAAAGTAAGCGCTGTTGGAGATAAGTTATTTAAGATTTTTATTGTTACAAAACAACTTTAACCTTTTATCATAGTTCGTTGGGATTTCCCTAGTTATTATTAGTATTAGCACCGCGTGCTACTACCCTTTTGGGTTATACGCAAATTTCCCTGGTATATAATTAAAACTTATTAAAATATGGTATATTAAAAAAAATAACAATTAAAATAATTGACAGTATCCTCAATAATTATTGTTTTGGAACAAAGGTCTGTTAATTTATGAAGTACAAATGTTATCATAATAAAAAAAATATTTAAAATAATTTAAATTCTCTCCAGCTTCGGTATCCTCCATTTACTCTGAAACCTACCTTATGTATTTTCACTTTGAAGTGCAGTAAATAATTAGCTAACAGCATGGTGTTGTAACGAGTTACAAGTTAATGTTATATCAAATGGGCCGAAACTCACCCGCCACCCGTGATGAACTCCAACACAAGAGCACGAGCTCTAACCTCCACCCTCCAACTGGCACAACTGACTGAGCGGATCTTTCGACCGACTGACTGCTCGGGGCTCGATCCGCGGCCGGCAGGAAACGAATAAGGTTCCACGCGGCCAGACGAAGTTATGACTTCCACCACTAGGACTATCTGGAATAATCTACCTGTTACCAGATCCATCATCTGATATAATGTTTGTTCTATCGACTTACCCCCTCCTTCCCTTGCCCCTCCTCTCTGTGGGTACAATAATGAGTATATATTGGGACGCGGGTTTTCAACGGTCACTTATTATACCACCGACTGACCTAGGAGAGGATGGCAACTAGAAGCTGTGATTTATTTAATGTTCAAAATTCCATTTTCGGCGTAAGGGGGGATATCTTGTCTAAATTATGGTTTGGGACTTATAACTATTTAAACTTATAACTATGAAATGTTCCGCGCAGGTCATTGCGAATGCGCTTGCTTTCTCTCTCCTCATACGAGGTTTAATTCATTCTAATTGTACTATTTCATTTTGTTATATATACATAATATATATTTAATTTTATGTATATATTATCGGCCACGCTTTGGCAAACTCTGCGTCTCGGGCTTACCACCAGTCCTTTCTTGCTATCGTTTGAATATTTAGGGTATATGGGGTTATCTATTTTACTGAGAGCACAGGGCACTTAGGTGTTAAGTTTGAGGCTTGGCCTAACGTCTTATTCTTTCTATTATTTTGGTTCAACGTTATGTTGATTTCTTTAAAACTAAAGGCGCGTATTTGTTTTTCTTATTAATGCCTAAATTTAGACGTGTGTCAGGGGATGCGATGTAGTATCGTTGTTTGCACTTAATGCTCAAATCGAAGGAACCATAGACTTCCATGATGACGATTAATATTACTGTTGTACTGACAACCAGTTTATAACTATATGTTTCTTTCCTATTTTCAGATATTGTAATGTCAATTAATTCCTTAATCTCAGTAGAGTTATTTAAATCTGAGAGGATAAGCACTCCACGCCATATTGTTATATTTTGTTCTAATTATGTATTTACCTTCTATTTTGTCCTAAATAAAACAAAAAAACTTTGTTATTGACTGTTAAACTTCTTGGCTGATTCTCCCATCACTCTTCCTAAAATTTTAAATTATTTTTACAAGAGGTTTACATCGTATTCAATACAAATCGAATGTTTAAGTCTACCAAAAGATATTTGAGACCAACACTGTCAAAAAGGACGAATCTCAAACTTTCAAAACTAATTCTTCAAATTAGCGGTAATATACTAAATAAATTAACAGGATTAAAGGAATTTTAAATAATTACTTTAAATGAACAAAATTAAATATTTCAATAAATTCATTAATAACTTATAATTTGTATTTTGTTTTATAGGTTGGGTGATTATAGGATTTATTTTATTAATAATTTCAATCGGAATTTCTATGTTCCCGAAAGAAATTGTGTCCATAAAGCAAAAAAGAGTTAAAGTGACACATTTGATTGAAATTAAACCTAAGCAATTGAAGAGTCCGTCAGAAGAAAAGCCACTTAACCGCTGTGAGAATACTTTGAAAATATTAGCGCCAGCTGAAGTTTCAGGTATGTTTACATATAATAATATTTATCAGTGATGATTGAAGAAATTTCTCTAGGTTTAAAAGAGGGTAGCCCGTTGGGGACGAAAATTCTTATTTTAATATGTGCTAGTTTACTCAGTGTATTTGTCTTATACTTACTTAATCTATGGCATTAGAAACTCGAAGGTCCATTGCCGCACTTATTCGGTACTGAGTACGCCACATATCCCTAACATGAACGAGCTCTATCTAGTCCACCTCATTACACCCTATCTCTTCCAGGTCCATTCTAATGTTATCTTCCGATATGAGTCTTACCAATGGTCTCTTCCATGGCCAGAGTGTTGAATTCGGCAACTCCGCTTGTAATGACGTCATGAGGCCTAGCGATCTCCTGTTTCTTACGGAGAATTGTGTGAATAGTTAGAGTTTTATTAATTTAAAAACTGATGAATCACTTTGAACGATACTGACAATTAATCTAAACATGTTTTACGCATATTATTAAGCAAAAATACTTCGGAAGTTGAAAAATACAACAAATAAACATGTAAATATTAGTTTTAAAATTAATTTGCTAAGTATAAATTATGTACCGCTCACAAACACGATTAGAATATTATGATTAAAATTACAAAAGGGCACTGGTTCACAGCCTATAAAGAGCATTTCATTGTTGGACTAATCCAAATCTCCCGGGCTCAATTTTCATGCCACCCGCCTCGGTGGCCTAGTTGGCTAACGCGCGTGTCGTGTTGAGCTCGACCGCCGAGGACGGGGAAATCGAGGTTCGAATCTTGGTTGGGTGAACTGGGGGTGGTTTTTCCTAAATGGTTTTCCACCCTCCCTCCACGCAAATGCGGGTTCACTTCCTCTAATTCAACCTTCCTGATTCCCAATACATTAGCGTAATTAGTACTTAAAGCGTATAACCCGAACGGGTAGTAAGACGCGGTACTAAATAATAATAATAATAATAATAATAAAAAAATTCATGCCCAGGTGGAATAGCTCCTTAACAAATATTTTAATAAAATTAGGAGTAATGTTTAAGTCATTGCTTTGAACACTTGCCAGCCTTACGATATGGAATTTTGAAACATTAATTGTACAGTGTTTAACTTATCTTCTTTTCTGAACAAGAATCTTCACTGCGAGGTTTATCATTCCTATATTTGATGTAGTTGATACGAAGTATATTTACAAGCGTTGACGAAATCAAAGAAAATAATTCACTCAAGGAATTACAGTAGAGCCAGTTGTAAATAAATTGATCAAAATCTGGATCCTTACAAATATAAAAGAAAAAGAAGAAAGTTTTTTAGCCCTGCAACCTACTATCCGGTTGGGTTATACGCTACAGTACTAAATATATTGATAGTTTTAGGGATGAAAGAAGTTATATTTTTAGGAAGTGTACCCATATTTTCGTGGAGGTAGAGTGGAAAATAATTTTGGGGAAACCACCCTCAGTACATTGTGAAATTATTACAAAATATAAACTTTGATGAGGGAAATTGATTTAGGACCATTTGCTTAAAGTATCGAAGGTGTTTAGCACTAATCCACAAGGCCCGGAGGAAAGTTTTCTTGATTATTAGACCTAGGTTCTTTAAAGTCAATACTATATTGTTTCTTTGAAAAATCCTCTTTGTTTGCGCTAATTTATTTTTTAAATATTTCTTTCTTCTGTTGTATTTTGTCATCTTACTTCATAGATAGAAAGAGTCGGTGACCTGGCGGTCTAGGGGTAAGGTGTCAGACTTCTGTGCTTGCGGCTGGGGTTCAATCCTCGGTCCCGACACAGATTTATCTGATTACCAAACCCTTCTTTCACCTTTGACACGACATCTTGTGAATGTGGGGAATGCCAGGCCTCCACCGTGGCTCGGATTCCACGTTAAACTGTATGTCCTTAATTTCATCTCACAATCACCCTACCATTACACATTAGCGTAAGTGCGTATAACTCGAATGGGTAGTAAGACGCGGTGCTAATAAAAATAATAATAGATAGTAAGATTTTGCTACTTGCTGTAGACTTACTCCTTTAGGTTATATCGTACTTTTCCTCATATCTTGTCTATTGAACATAATGTTCTTCATATTCTCTTATTATTATTATTATTATTATTATTAGCACCGCGTCTTACTACCCGTTCGGGTTGTACGCACTTACGCTAATGTGTAATGGTAATGTGTAATGGTAGGGTGATTGTGAGATGAAATGGAAGACCTACAGTTTAACGTGGAATCCGAACCACGGTGGAGGCCTGTCATTCCGCACATTCACAAGATGTCTTTTCAGAGGTACAAGAAGGGTTTGGAAATCAGATAAATCTGTGTCGGGACCAAGGATTGAACCCCGGCCACCAGCATAGAAGTCTGACACCTTACCCCTAGACCACCAGGTCACCTTCATCTTCTCTGGTTTGATCTTCGTATTAAATCCAGTTTTCAGTATTTAATATATTTTTCTTACTAGTCTTTAAGATCGTCTTCACTTTATGCACAGACAAAAATATTATCAGCAAATTGGAAATTTTCAATTAGTTATCCTTCTATTCTAATTACATACCTAGCTTCTTCTTTTAACTCCAATAACATTTGCATATTGATGATCAAAGGAGTTAAGTTTCATATTGTCAAAAGCCTTTTCTCATATTAGCTTCCACTGTACTTCATGGTCATCAATAATAATAGTAATTACATATATATATTGTAAATTATGCTTAGGTCACTGTACCTAATGCTTGGTTTCTTCAAACTTTCAATCATTTATAATATTAATATAACTTAAATTCCAGATGTTGGGGATGCTTCGATAATCGTCTATTTATATTAGTTACTCCAGATGACAATCTCAACGATTATCAAAGCATCCTCGTCATCTTAAATTTATATATAAGTATTATATTTTATATAAAATTGCGATACTTGCTGGTGCCCTAAGCGCGCGCTTTTTGGGCCTAAGCGTGAACGTGACAAGCCAAGGTTAAAACCCGTAGAAAATTGTTTGAAAGTTATAATGACTTCCACGTTAAAGTAAATAATAGTGTCCGATTATCAAAATCCTATATTAGAAGTGTGTTCAATATTTAAATGGATTCGGAAAAGGTACTAAGGTAATCGCGGTTAAATGATAACTTGAGTCAAAATCGGATATACGTTTCATTCAGTCGTTTGAATTCTACTTGCACATTGGTCCATCACGACCAGGATAAAAAAATGGGAAAATTTTAATATTACTTAATGATTAGAAGATATAGAATAAGTGTCCTGTTTATAGAAAATGATGTTCATAATTTGAATTATATCATTACTTTGCAAGATTCGTACATTAATAAATAGTATCAAACATAGTGAAGCTAGTAGGCTGGTATTGGGTGCTGGGAAACAAAATGACAACACACGGTCCTTTTGTAAGGTATAAAAAGAGTTTTGTATTAAACCTGTACTAATTATTAAAATTGTATATATGTACCGGTATTTTGAACTATTTTCTTGTTATTTGTAACAACGATATATTACCTGTATTGAAAATGTAGTTTATAGGCCACACATAACTAGATTAATTCATATTAAATTTACTTATAAGAACTAGGTATCTAAATCTGAGAATTCCAGATCTAGGTTTGGCCAGATATTTACGGTTATTAGATGGGCCATATCTATCAATATCTGAGTTTGGCCAGATATATACATTTCTGAGATTGGTCATATCTGTCCAGATATTAGTTTGGACAGCTATGTACATTTTTGACATTTTCCATATTTGGGATTCTCAGGACTGACTGAGTCTTGGATTCTCAGATCGGACCAGATCTGGTGAATCTCAGCTTTGGCCAGATCAGGTGTTTTTCCACTTGGGTGTTTACATGAACTAATTTGTGTATTCAAGTAATCAAATTTATAATTATGACATCCCATGTAATATATATTAATAACCGAGCACTATTGATCTACAGTTATTTTATATATATTGTGCTTATATTTTCAAGGTTTCCTATCCACATTGAAACGTCTTGCCAAAAATAAAATATTAATTTGCAACTACTTGTCAACTATTTGCACGATGCTGTATGGCTCTGGAATGGCTTCTTTCAACTTTAAATACATGGAAGCGCAATTTAATGTACCAGTGCCTGTAATAGTCGAGACACTTGGTAAAGTATTTTCTTTTTTGTATGATTACCACGTGTATTGGTGATGTTGAATGCTTGATGTTATTATTGATTACAATACAATTACCAAAGGGTATTAATATACCATGTTAGGTAAAAGTAACTACCTACTTCAATTATATACTATATATATATATAATATATATATAATATATATATTGTTATCCTCTACTGAGTGTCGAACCCCGGACCTAAAGAGAAAAAATCAGACACAATACTGACAACTCAAGTGTAAAAATGCATTTACATTGAATTTTACCCTATTCAATTGTCACCATAGATAATAAGGTGCAAATTAGCAGTTATTATCTTCCAAAAAATTAATTAACATTTTATAAAAGGTTTATCATTCAAGATACCAATTTTTTCTTATTTATACAAATTATTGAGTTGTTATTATGTTTAATTTGTATTATTTTGAATATAAGAATAATATTAATGAAACACCAAATCCGCATACTGGAAAGTCTTAGTAGAACGTAAACAGCATGGTAGACATCTACATTTTAATATATTAATGGCTATATTATTGTTATTCTGAATCGAAATAACTTTAATGTACGTAAATATTTCTATATCAAAATGATTAAAAAATTACAGTTTTATATACCAGAAGCACGTTTGCATCAAAATAACTACGATGATAAAATATATATAATTAGTATGTGCTGGGGTTTGTTCCATCTTTGGCAAAGAGCCAAACCCAGACGTATGAGAGTATGATTAGTGACGTTTCAAAGACGTATGTCAGGTAGTAGTGACGTTTCAAGGACGTATGTCTAAACCCGCTTTGACCCAGCAGCTGTAATTATGACGACGTTATGAGTGTATGGTGAGGTCACGGAATGCATTTCAAGGGTATGGTGATATTGGTAGTACGTTTCAATGCCTTATGTCGCTCTGAGCCAACAACTGTATGACGTATGAGGGGATGGTGTAATTAAAATATTGGTATGGTAGTCCGTATCTATGACGTAAGAAATTGACGTCAGTAGTAATGGGTGTGTACGTCACCGTCACATTGACAACTCACTATAGTATTTTTATAGTAGGTTCGCTTAAATAAGGCGGCTTTATATGTTCAAATAAGATAAGCGAGGACACATAATAGTTGCTGTTTTTATGTATGTTCGTTAAAAAAAAGACTGCTTTGTTATTGAAATAAACTCACTATATTATTTTTAAAGTAGATTCGCTTAAATAAGGCGGCTTTATCTGTACAAAGAAGAAAAGGGAGGACACATAATAGTTGCTGTTTTTATTGTATGTACGTTAAAATAAGACGGCTTTGTGTTTGAAATAAACTCACTATAGTACATTTATAGTAGGTTCGCTTAGATAAGGCAGCTTTATCTCTGCAAAGAATATAAGGAAGGACCCATTATAGTTGCTGTTTTTATTGTATGTTCATTAAAACTAGATGGCTTTGTGATTGAAATAAACTCATTATAGTACTTTTATAGTAGGTTTACTTAAATAAGGCGGCTTTATCTGTGCAAAGAAGATAAGGGAGGACACATACTAGTTGCTGTTTTTATTGTATGTTCGTTAAAATAAGACGGCTTTGTCATTGAAATAAACTCACTATAGTATTTTTATAGTAGGTTCGCTTGGATAACGCAGCTTTATCTGTGCAAAGAAGATATGGGAGGACACATAATAGTTGCTGTTTTTATTGTATGTTCCTTAAAATAAGACGGCTTTGTGATTGAAATAAACTCACTATAGTATTTATATAGTAGGTCGACTGAAATAAGGTGGTTTTATCTGTTCAAAGAATATAAGGAAGGACACATTATATTTTCTGTTTATATTGTATTCTCGCTAAAATAAGACAATTTTGTGTTTGAAATTAAATAGTATTTCTATAGGAGGCTCGCTGAAATAAAGCGTCTTTGCTTATGCAATTCGAGATAACACACTATTGAATTATTTATAATGTGTTCCCTGAAATAATGCGGCTTTGTATTTGCCACCCCCTCTTCTATTACTTAATGTTTATTTCCAAACGTTGTCTCAATGACCTTGAAAGAAAATCAATACAAGACAAAAAATGGATTACTTTCTTAGGATTTAATAAAAGGTTTTCACTTTTAGAAATATTTAATATTAAAATGAGTAAACAATATATTATTATTATTATTATTTAGCACCGCGTCTTACTACCCGTTCGGGTTACACGGACTTACGCTAATGGATTAGGAATTAGGAAGGTTGAATTAGATGATTTGAACCCACATTTGCGTGGAGAGAGATAATGGAAAACAATTTAAGAAAAAACAGCCCCAGTTCACCTGAGCGAGATTCTAACCCTGTCCTCAGCAGTCGAGCTCAACACGACTAGCGCGTTAGCCAACTACGCCACCGAGGCGGGTAGTAAGCAATATAAATGTGCGTCTTACCACCCGAGTTCAGGATATCAATTTATTATCACAATTAGATTGGGATAACTTAGAAGAAATGTACCAGAAATTACTTAGAGGAAATGTGAGAAACTATTTTTTTTTGTAAAAGCCCCTTTAGTACATTCAAACGGAAATCAAAACTGTACTTCCCTATAGATATAAAAATCAGTTGAACAACCGCCTTTGTGTGGTGACCCAGATTTTGTCCAATCAGCCGCCTCGATACATCTACCTTAATACACTATAATATAAGTCAGTAATATTCAATACGGGGTTCGCAAATATATATTTAGGGGGCACGTAAAAATGTATATACAGGGTGTTTTAGTGGTGATAAGTCAAAATTTGAGTGCTAGTGTTGGAGAACAATGTTGAAGCAAAATGAGATATGGAATGGTGGCCCGGAAATGTTTCAGTCAAAAGTTTTAGGTGAAAAACACGCTTATTATTTAATATATTATTTTGTATGTAG
>CABFVX010002479.1:88323-110823 GCA_902151425.1 Timema shepardi
AAATACTATAGTGAGTTTATTTCAATCACAAAGCCGTCTTATTTTAACGAACATACAATAAAAACAGCAACTATTATGTGTCCTCCCTTATCTTCTTTACACAGATAAAGCCGCCTTATTTAAGTAAACCTACTCTAAAAAGACTATAGTGAATTTATTTCAATCACAAAGCCGTCTTATTTAAACGAACATACAATAAAAACAGCAACTATTATGTGTCCTCCCTTATCTTCTTTCAGGAGTTCTTTGCCTGAGCAAGGACAACACCACAATCTACAACGATAACTTTAGTTTACAAGTCTCGGCTCACGACTAGTGTCTTCTTCTGCGCATGTGCATACCCACATTCATGACAGTATGAATGCGCACACAACCTACCATTTCTGTGTCTTTTTGTCTTGCTGGATGCTCGTTACCTTGAAGATCACAACATATAGTGTCGTGTGTTATACATATTTATGTAGTCTTGTTTAGTCAAGTGTTACCGTGTTCATTCGGACTTTCACGTCTACGATATTCTTCATAGCCTTTCTAACACCTCCCTTATCTTCTTTGCACAGATAAAGCCGCCTTATTTAAGCGAACATACTATATAAATACTATAGTGAGTTTATTTCAATCACAAAGCCGTCTTATTTTAATGAACATACAATAAAACAGCAGCTATAATGTGTCCTCCTTTATCTTCTTTGCGCAGATAAAGCTGCCTTATCTAAGCGAACCTACTATAAAAATACTATAGTGAGTTTATTTCAATCACAAAGCCGTCTTATTTTAACGATCATACAATAAAAACAGCAACTATTATGTGTCTTCCCTTATCTTCTTTGCACAGATAAAGCCGCCTTATTTAAGCGAACTTACTATAAAAATACTATAGTGAGTTGTCAATGTGACGGTGACGTCACACACCTATTACTACTGACGTCAATTTCTTACGTCACAGATACGGACTACCATACCAATATTTTAATTACACCATCCCCTCATACGTCATACAGTTGTTGGCTCAGAGTGACATACGGCATTGAAACATCACTACCAATATCACCATACCCTTGAAATGCATTCCGTGACGTCACCATACACTCATAACGTCGTCATAATTACACTTGCTGGGTCAGAGCGGGTTTAGACATACGTCCTTGAAACGTCACTACTACCTGACATACGTCTTTGAAACGTCACTAACCATACTCTCATACGTCAGGGTTTAGCTCTTTGCTAAAGACAGAACCAACCCCAGCACATACTATTTATATATAACTGTCTCCTCAGTTTCAAGCATACGACAAAATTGACAGCTATGTGTACGTTAGTTACAGGGCCTACCTTAGGAGGGTCCTCACAGATCCCCGCGATTTGGGGTCCCCACGCTTGCTTAGGGGACAGAGGGTAAAACAAATTGGGGTGAAATCTTTTTTGCGCACTCATAAAGAAGGCTTCTTCTAAAGGAAATTTAGAAAATATTGTCAGATTGTAAAAACAAACAAAAACATAAACATTTGGATTGATTTATTGAAAAAATATTCTCCGATTTAACTCCAGCGATTTGCATTTGTTTGTCTGTGGTGGATATGTCTCACAATAACTTTTGAGCGCATTAATCGATTCAATTCAAACTTGGCACAGATGTTGTTTATACTATCTTTTTAAGGATCAACTTCTTTTTTTCTTAGCACCACGTCTTACTACCCATTATACAATAAAATGTTTTAGGGATTAAGAAAGTTATATTTAGAGGAAGTGTATCCGCATTTGCGCGTAGGGAGATTGGAAATTTATTTTGGAAATACCACACTTAGTACACCTGACCAAGATATGAACCTTGATCTCCCCGTCATCGGCTGTATGCATTATAATTGCATGATTCATTATAATTTTATCTAATGGTTATATTATACACTATGTTTCTTTATGAAAATTATATTTAAATTGTACATTTTAATGCTTGTCAATTTCACATAATACATTAACCACTTTATTAACTGCTTAGTTTATAGATTAATTTTATAATTCTCTACATCAAATTATCTAAGTCTTAACTTTCATTATAGCCACTCCTTACATTAAACAATTATTTTAGAATGTTTTCTAAAATGTTATAATTTACTACGAGGGTAGCGCGTTAATCCATGCGGCCACCAAACGCGGGTTGGATTTATTTCGTTGGGAAGAAAATCGAACGAATATTTGGGGAGAAATCAACCCTTATACGTATAAATACATGGCTTCTAGCATGAATTATTGCTTGCATGGGGGCCCCGTGAACGAAGTTTGCTGAGGGCCACACTTATACTAAGGGCGGCCTTGCAAGTGGTGTGTATGTGTGTGTGCTTGTTCCTCTGGCTATATATTATAATATAGAGCTCACAGTCTTTCATTAATATCAGTGTATTATCAAAATGAATAATTTCCTGTTTATTTGTTATTGTTAAGTGGTATATATAGGGTTTGAATAATCTCTAGAAAACATATTTATTAATTTTTTTTAACTATTTTAATTTATTTAAAAAAAAGTGGTAACCATTACAATTACATTTTCATTCGTTAATTCTAATGATAGAATGACTAATATTAATTTGATGTTAATATTAACTAAAGTAAATATGTTCTTTTTTATTTCAGCGTTGCCATATTTGATCAGCACAGTTAGCGGTATTATAATATCTGGATTTGTTTTGTCAAAATTCAAACCTAGGGCTAGATATATCTTGGGCTACAATGTGTTTGAAAGTTTATTTGCAATAGCATATATAATATTTTTACAATCAATAAAATGTCCTAGTGGAAACTTTCAAAATCTTGATTGGACAAGTAAAAAGTAAGTTGCAAATGCATTGGTTTTCTTAACTTTATATATATGTATAATTTTTTTATAGCACCTTGGCTTACTACACGTTCGGGTTACACACTTATGTATTAGTTACGATAGATTTTAGGGATGAGGAAGGCTATATTTATATTAAATGTTATTGTACCCATATTTGCGTAGAGAGAGAGAGTAAAAAACTATTTTGGAAAAACCATCCTCAGTACACCCAACTGAGATTCTAACCTTGATCACCCCGTCTTCCGCGGTCTAGTCTACTGTGAGAGTAGCACCTTAGACCATGTGGCCACCAAAGTAGGACTTAATATTAATAAAATAGCGTAAGTAAAACTATCGTTAGTAATAATTACTGTTAAAGCTTATAAAATTGCAATCTATAAATTAATCACAATGTACTGTACAGTACATCTCTTTTAATTGGGAGATTAAAAAAAATATCAAACATTATATATATTAGAGATGGACACTCAAATCCTCGAATCCTTTGAATAATTAAATATATTCGAGTTTCGAGGATTCGAGACAATTTCAGATTCGATTATCTCATTCTAAATGATTTTTTTTTCAGTGTTTCATGTTAAGCTTGTTTTAAAGCTCTAAGAAACACTTATTGGTGGTTCATGACCAATTAGAATTATGGTTCATGACCAATTATAATTAGAGGATAAACTCAACAATCAGGCCCCATGACCCGTAATTTTACACTTAACTGAATGTATGAATGTTATAATGAATGGATTTAAAAAAATAATGTTAACTTTTATTTGCCATTTATATTTTCAATTATTTTATTATCCTTACATTTCCTCTTGTGTGCATAATTTATTCCAAGATTCGAATTTGTATTCAAGATTCGGGATTCAAAGGGAAATGGGAGATTCGTATTCGTAGATTAGTGGATTGGACCCAACTTTAATATATTAGAGTACATGTATATATTCTAATAAACTAGATTATATAATTATATATTGAGTATATATACATATAATCTAATATATTAGAGTATACATGCAAATACGGTGTATTTATATTTGTGGGAAGTAACTGGGGTGTGGATAGTAGACCTAAAAACAACACAAAAAATCCTTATTAACGTACATCCCATGTTCATTGGTTTCCGAGATTAGGCCTTCAAAGATTCTGCTGTAATTGTTAATATCCCTACTAGATACAGTCCTGTTGCGCCTCTTGTAAGTAACGTATCATTGCTGGTACACAGACAGGGTTCCAGCTACACGAACAGGTGTGTATCAACTTTTTGTGCTGTTAAGAGGTCTACTATCCACAGTCCACACCTTATTTACTTCCCAAATAAATCGATAGATCATGTATATAAAAGTATATATATATAAGTATATATATATATATACAGGATGACTTTGAAATAGCTTGCCACTATGAAATGATTGTAAGAGTTGCTATAATGACTAGGTTGGTATGAGACACCCAAGGTCACCGATGTCCGGTATGGCGATCAACATACATAAATTTGTTTCGGCTCGGGCTATGCTGACGGTGAAGCCGTTCTGCTGCAAGGCCGTTAAGGCCCGGTGCACACGTCCATTTTTTTTTAACGAGTGGTGTTGCTGCGTTGCCTTAGCGTAACTGGACAAATCAATACACACACTACGGGTAAATGACGCATAGTACTCATTCTGCCGTCATCAAAGTTGGATGTACATCAGAGAAAAAGTGTAATTTTGTCTTATCTTGTATTCAATCCAATTTAAAAAATTAGAAAATAGTTAGGTTCATTTTTTTCTCGAAATAAGGTACTGATAGACCGGAGGTGTGTGTGTGTGTGTGTGTGTGTGTGTGTGTGTGTGTGTGTGTGTGTGTGGTACCGTTGTGGTGCTGTGGGAAAAAGCGGGTCAATATGCGCGCAAGATGCGGTACCGCAACGTCACCGGAGGTATGTGTACACTTCCCCATCTATCTTACAGTATCCCAAACCATAATTCCGGAACCACACCCACACGTAAAAAAAAACTGATGTGTGCACCGGGCCTAAAATGACCTTTCCCGTAAACAAGGTGCATGTCTGCCAGCTCCCTGAGTGTGCAATCCTCTATCTTTGTTCCGCTAAGAGCCTGTTGCCTGTGCGGTAGAGCAAATTCTTAGTAATCATGTGACCTTTGGTTGGATGAGGTAAGACGTTTCAAAAGTGACTTCAAAAGTGCCAATGCCACCATCTAGCGGTAGCACCACTGTCATGCCAGAAAAGTTGCCTAGACTCCAGGCAACACTTCAAATATTTGAAGTTCCATAGCGCCTTAGAGGACTTCGCTAACCTTGGGTTTCTTATACCAATATAGTTTTCACAGCACCATCTCCTACCAATTTCATTTCGGCATGTTCATTCAAAGTTAGTCTGTATATACCAACATTCATTCTTTTATCTAAATAGGTTTTTAATATCAAGGGGAATGTATATATACATGATTGAAAAATTCTTTAAAATTGCTGTGCTCTACCCAATAACAACAAGTAATTATAAGTGTATGAAGCGTGGATATTTTATAAAATATAATTATAGTGTATACTTATTTTTAAATATAATTAAAGAAGGAAAAAGAGAAAGAAGAGGGGGTGAGAAGAGCACCATTTTGGATGTGATTATTTGGTACAAAGCAAACTGGATTGGACGTACCCTTAAAAGGAAGTGTGTTCTGCACGACTTCAAATGAGACAAAATTGAAGGAAATAGAAGCTTAGCAAGGAGGATTCAAATATTGGATGACTTGAAGGAAAGAAGATAATTTTGGGAGATGAAGGAGAAAGCAGAGAGAGGACAGTGTGCATTGGTGGTCTAAATTCACTGACAAAAGGAATAGACCTGTCGTAAGACAGAGCCCCTAATAATAATAATAATAATAATAATAATAATAATAATAATAATAATATTTAAATTAAATTATAATGTTTAATAAACATTTTGATTTCCTAATATAGGGATAGTGGCAATTCTGAAGCTTCAAAACCACCAAAACATACCTCAATTATCTTAGAGTGTCATGTTGGGACCGTGATAAAAAAAACTATATCTTTGAGAAAGTCTGTATACAGGTTGTTTCAGAAGGAGTTTCAAATATTTTGGGAGGTTGTAGCATTAACTATTCTTAGTAAAACAGCTCATATAAACATATGTACAATTCTCAATGGCTGCAGAAGTACAGCTATTTGAAACTGGCATGCAAAAAGCTATTATTAGAGGTATTAAAGAATGGTAAATGACTTGCTGTGTTTATTGACTGTTTGAATGATAAAATAAAACACAAATAATTGAAAAACCATTTACAGTTCACAATAAATATTTGAAAACCCCACCGCCAACCCCAATGAGCTTTGCAACTCTCGCCGTAATACTACGTGTTGTTCTTCTGAGATCGTCTTGGCGTTCTTTTACCAGGGAAGCACTACCCATAACGCGAGAGAGCAATTTATCTATTGTATTTACCTTTTCTTTGTATTCTTGGCTTTTCATCCATCCCCACTAACCATATTAAGGTAGTGAGGTTTGGAGACCTTGGTAGGCAATGAAAAAGACCACCACGGCCGAGCCATCCTTCAGGGAAAGATAGGTTTAGATCTTGTGTCACCTGACGATTGTAATGTGCAGAAGCTCCGAACCAATCCTTGTAGCCTCCAATAGTAGTGAAATATTGTTTTGCAGAAATTATAGACAAATGGGCACTGTAAGATTCTCTATTAACTCACCTGATTGTAACATACCACACCAAACTTTTACACAGAAACGACGTTGAAAATTTGTGGCATGTGGCAGTTAGATTTTTGTCGGATTCTCAAAATGTGAGTAGTCGGTATTCTTTATGCCATCACGACTGAAAGTAGATTCATCACTAAATAGTGTTAATGGAATTAATCTGTGATTTGCATTTACCCAACAGCAAAAATCCATTCGAATTGCTCCATCTCCTGGTTGAAGGTGTTGCACCCGCTGAATATGAAATGGAGACAAGCCGTGTTGACGTGACGTTCTCTATATTCTTGTATGTGTAACACCACTGAGTGTATAAATTCTTTATGTGTTTGTAGTAGGACTACGTTCTACCAATCAAAGAATGTCTTCTACTTCCAACGCACTTTGCTCATTTGCACGTTCAACAGTAATAGGAGAGCTGGGGAGGTACCATTCTCACGTAATGTGTTGTAAACACTAGTAAACACGCTTGACACAGGTACTCTGACGCTAGGAAACCGTTGGCGGCATTCTCTTTAAGCAGCAACGGCACTTATATTTTAAAAATACGTAAACAAACATAATATCAGCGTATTAAGCATGTGTCAAGATGTGCGCCACTCTTAAAAACACTTCTAACACCAAACAGCTGTGCGCACCAGTTTCAGACAGCAATATCTCCGCATCCATTGAGAATCGGACACATGTTTATGTGAACACTTTTTTACTCGGGATATTCAATACTACAACCTCCCAAAATATTATATTCTTCCTTAAATAACCTGTATGTAAATATATATTTATAAATATTTACTTTTATATTGGAACTGCAGAATCAAGGTTAAAAAGTTTTTAAAATAAGTCAATGCCCATTTTTAATTATTTTTTAAATCATTAAAAATAGGATTTAATATTTTAAGGAAAGAGAAGCAACATCAATATTTGGCTTTTAATATCGCAAACCAATTTCACCATGAGATATAAATATATTTTTTATGGGCTTTAAAATAACACACAAACCCGACTGAGAAATTTTAAATATACTATATTTTCCAAGAAATTAAATTAATTTGATTTACATAGATGACTCATTTCATACTTAATCGAATGAGAGTTCTATTGTGGATCTTACCAATAATTTCGTCATAAAGTATGTTCCATTTTTCAATAAGTGATTTTATTTTTATTTTTAAACACTAATCTAAATATAATTAATTATTAATGTAGAGTGATATTTTTTTTAAGAAAAATTCTAGGGAACTGTATCCTTAATTCACTCTCAACAAAATATTTGTTTTCAAATTGAATTTACACGAGCACAATGTGTTCAGAACTGGTTAAGTTTTAGATTTTACTAAAGGGATTAAACCAATTTGTATTTTTATAAGTAGTTTATTTGTAAGTACAAATTTTAAAGATAAATTTGTTTTGGTCGTAGTGTAAGCATAACAACTGACTGCAATAGTTTGTGCGATTGTGGCGATACCAAGTTCGAACCTGTTTGTTTCATACCTGAAAACATCACTTACTATTCTCCTTGCCATGCCGGATGTACGTCAGAGACAGTGCTAGACTCATATAAGGTAAAATTCATTTAATTTTAAGTGCTTAGGGTATATTTTTAATATCTCTTAATATAATGTATCTATAATAAATTAAAGAAAATTGACTTGGCAGAAGTATTGACTAGAAATAAAAAACTATAAACAGAAAAAAAATTAAATAACGAGAATCACGTTACATAGCTAAATATTTAATCTGGGCCATATTGTATTATAATATAAAACAATGGTAGAATACATTTCAAAATAAACCGTATGAAACTGCATTGATATGACTAGTCATTTTATTCAAATCAGTTTAAAATTAATTCTTAAACAATAAATGTGAACATGAATTCTATTAATTTTGTAAGTGCGCCCTTTAATAATCATTGATGTGCCAGCGTGCTATTTTTTTAAATGATTTTAAAAATAATGTTAAATATTAATATAAAAATGATTAAATAAGCAATAATGCTCAGAGAAGTTTATACAATGCACACAAAATTGTTTATTGAAAAACAAAAAGATCCCGAAATCTAAATTTGATAGTTCCGGGCCATGGGGTGGATACATCCCTCCTTAGACCCTTAAGTATTATTGATTATTATTTTTTTTATTCCTCAATGAATAGACTAGTATCTTATTGGAGTATTTTAAAATTCATACTAACTAAAAACAAAGTTATGTTCAAAATCAAACTTAAACAGTTAACGATGGTACCTACATATTTATTTTAAATTCTTGGCATATACTGAATTTGGGGGGATTTTCTCAACTTTGAAATGAAATATATTTTAGATAGACTATTAATTTAGTGGGATTTCGTGATACACAACAACTTATACATTATTTTGTATAAAATTACAGGTATCATTGAGTTAAAAATTACCAATTTAAATAAACATGTTTTCACTAACCGTTTGCTAATTTAATATACTGCAACCCACATCAATGAGCACGCGCGCTAAGGCGTCAACCTTACATAGTCTAGTTTACCGGTGACTGGGGGAGGGTCTGAATTCAATTCCCTGCCAGATGGTCTCAGAGTCCATCTCTCAAATTTTTTGTTACTCTCTTTTCTTTCACGCAAATGTCAGTTCATTTCCTAAGAACTCTTATTTTCTCGTTTCTACCTCATTAGTGTGGATATACCTCACGGGTATAGAGTGAGACATGGAATGCGAAAAATATATACTTAGTGTTTATTTTCTTGTCGTCCTACTACCCTTCAGGTTTATCGGCATTACATTAATAAGGTAGAAATGAGAACGGTATAGTTTAGAGTAAAGGTACTCGCATTATCATAGGAAAAACTTCGCTACACCTGACCAACCTGGATTACAAACCCGACCATCCCGTCGATGAATATATTAGACCACTAAACATGTTTGACTTTTAATCTGTGTTTTATAATTTTTAAGGTTGGTTGAACCTATGTGCCCTTTCTACCACATATACACTATTCCTATTCTAATTAGTAGTTTTTTCAACCTATAAGCCTTAGGGAATTTTTATACTTTATAATTTTAATGTGTATATTAAATTAATTTTTACAGTGTTTTTGGAATTCACTATATATATGTTTCTTTCACTATTTTGTTATGGTGTAATTTATATTTCTCCTTATAATCTAACTGAAATGTTAATCTCCATTGTTTAAACTTTTATTAGGATTTAAATAATATTTTGTCATAGGACTACTCTATTTATTCATATTGACGGGTCCTCAATCAATAATTTTTCTTATTTTTTACCCTGGAATTCTATACCTTAATTGTTCTGATACTTCTTAAAGCTTTTTTCAACTTATGATCATTCTAAACACTTCCTCTGTCAACCTTTTATAGTAAGGTCTTTTAACATATAAGTATTTAACTGTTTTCTAACAACCTCAATTCACAAAGTACGTTCCTTTCTAACATATTTACATTCCTCCTTACTAAATTTAATTTGAATATAGCAACAATTAGGATAGATGAACCTAACATTCAATCCGCTTGCTATTCGGTGAATGTTTCTGTATATTCAACTAAGCTAAGATCAAGGTTGGATCCAGGGCCTGTTGTCTAGGAGGGTGAGGGTTAGGAGGGGTTAGATTGGTTTATATAAGGCTTCTTCAAGTACAAATTTAATAATTATAATAATAAAAGAGTACTTGTAAGAAAAAACACAATTTTGATTAACAAATTTTAATAAAAACAAACATAAAACAAAAATTCACAATAAATGTAATAAATATTTACATGAGCTTAAAATGTTTCAGTAGGTATCAATAAAAAAATGTATTTTAATAAAAATAGTTAGTTATTAGTAGTTATAGTTATTAATATAGTTACTGTAGAGTTTTAGTTTTCAGCAATTTGCTTGTATGCACATTAGAGCTGCGCTGAAAGAGTTATTGATCAGGTTTTGTAGAAGATAGGGTGTTGGTCAGCGATTCTTTACAACATTAAGTTATTAGTTTCAATAAAAACAAAATTATATGCAGAAGAGGGGGGGGGGGCGGTCACCTCCATATGCCTCCTCCCTGGAGTCGCCTTTTGCTAAAATTATATTATAAACTTTATATCTGAGGAGTGATTCATTATGTTTACCTGTATGCCTAGATATACTCTGGCTGTTCCTGTGTGAATACCACTAATCTACCAGAAGGTGAAAACAACACAATCGTCTCGGGCGTGTGCGCCACTGATTGCTACAAAGAATTCATCATGTACACAATCGCACACATAATCTATCAATTTACATATGGTTTAGGAAGGGTTGGAAATACCCTCATTACCTTCAGGTATTTTCTTGTGCATGTTTTGTTTTCTATCTTTTAGGGCTCAAGCTTGTAGCAAAAGAAGGCACGGACCACTCTCCTTAGAAATGTCGACTAATATTACATTTAAATAAAATGCATCTTATCAATGCATCAGATGAGAAATAAAAATAGGTTAATATAGAGCAATAGATTGTAATATTAACCCTCAATTATTACAAGGAAGCTTTCATAGAGGGGGAGGAGAGATTGAGGGAGACTGGAATTCCCCCTCTTTCTTAAATGTCAACTAACATTACATCTAGTTTAGATTTGTTAACCGGCATAGCGTTTTAGCTTGTCATTTAGTTTTTATGTGTGAATATCTCTTAAGGAGTGGGAGGGGGGAGGGAGAGGCTACTGGCTAAAAGAGCCAGTATTCAGAAGAAAGAGGGGGAGGAATTTATTTTATTTACATGGTTTTCTAGACCCGCCATCATGTACTGTAAGCTGGTTAGTTCTAGTCTACTTTACATTAATATCCTTCTTTATTATCATCCATTTTATTTATTATTTAAAGCCGGAAATTAACGCTTGTTAACTATTTATATTTAAACCCCCTAATTCACTATCATAAAATGCCAAAATACTAATGACAGATATTCAAGTACTGTTTATATTACTATGTGTAGAAAATTAAACTAATCGTAGGCTTATCAAATTACTATTATATTGATTGGGTCCAACAAAATAATGTTGCCCTAAAAACGGCAAAAATACTGGCCTTAGCTCACTTTTCCTTCCATACTAACTTAATTCTTATTAATACAGAGAACCTATTAGTCTATGCCCTAATTTTCGGCAAATAAAATTATTGGTTTTCGCTAAATAAATGGTTCTACTCTGATAAGTTGGTGAGTAAAGTGATTTTTCCGGCAAAAATTGATTTCAAAAATCATCTACTCAATTTTATCGATGATTTTTGGTTGAGGAAAAGGCATTTTCTAGAATAAGAACTTTGTTTGGTTTTAAGAAAATTAAGTAAAAAGGTGTAATAGTGCAGTTAGTACTTTGGGAGAGGGAGGCAATTTTAGGCAAAAAAAAAATTGAAAAAGGTGATGCCATCTGCTGTTTATTAAAAATATATATTGTTTTTATACTGTTAATCCTAATTAAAATTGATTAAATTTATCATTATTTACATATTTAATGCTAAGTAGTGAATTTATCTAAAATAACCAATCTTGTTTTCATTTCCCATGTGTAGAATACATTTAATAATGCTACAATGATCATTAATAATATTTGGCTATTCAAATTAATGGGTTAGTATAAGTTCGTAAAAACACATTTCGGTGTGTCTACTTATTTCTATGGTTGATACTAAGCCAGTCAATATCGTCGTAACTAAGAGTTGAACCAGAAATGTTGGGTGATACGCCGAAGCCAAAGCACCCCAACCCAGCAATTCTCCTATTAGAAAAGCAGTTTCGCCCCACAGAACTACTATTTCACTTACCAATACCATCGTCCACACAATATACAAACATATTTTTACGGATAAGTGTCAGAATAATTGTTCCCCTCCTCGCCTATTATACAAGAGTTTATACCAGATCAACCGAGCTTTTAATTTGATTCAAAGAGCAAGGTCTTCTACAGTAGCCCCATGTCTTCATTGGTGCTGACTGACAGTTCTCAGCTGACAGCTAAAAGTTTTAAAAAGTAAACAGACCAAATTATGTATCCCTACACTGAACCATATGATCTTAAAAAACATCTGTTTAGCAGCTGTCACTTCTGACGGTCGAAATTTAGGTGAATACCTAAATGTTGACGGTAAGAAGTCAGCTGTGAACTGTCAGTCAGCACCAAAGAAGCCATGGAGCTAGTGTACAAAGGCTGACTAACAGGGGTGGACACAAGGTTTGTGGCGACATGAAGGTTGTGGTTTTAATTTCGGCCATTTGTACAGAAAGTGGTATTCCCTAATTTTTTCCCCACAATGCGGGTGCATCGCCTTTTAGTTTAATATATATTCTTCATCCCTACCTTGTAAGTGTAGTTAAATATCGATATTTAGGATGGGTATCAAAATGTGTCGCAATTTATAAGGCAAATATAATGGTTTATTATTGAGTCACATATCATTCAGACAATTAGATAAGTGATACATTTCTAATCAATGTTTTTGATCTATTCAGGATAGTTTTGAAGAAAGACAAGGACTTCGCTCAAGGATTAGGCCTAGTTCTATATAGTCTCCTCGGTCAAATTCCAGGACCTATAATATTTGGTATGGTTATAGGTAAGTGAATTACATTCTATCTGTGTTGTATACGATAAAATGTTACTATATCAATACATACCTAGTCTAAAGAAAGTGAATACATGACTAGAGTAGTTAAGTCACATTACTAGAGTAGTTGCTAAATGCTGTGTGTATATAAATGAATCCAAAGAACAAGAGGGCAGACTACATTCTCTATATCCAATTATGTATTATTTATTTATAGTTAAATAAAGAAACAGTGAAATGCAAACAACAATTTGTTTGGTCCATGTACAACTTTCATGTACAAAAACCCACACAGTTCATAATTAAGTAAACTATTCTCTGGTTACTTTAACATTGCATTAGGAAGTAATGTGAAATAGGGGTGCAACAAAGAAGGAAATATAGAGTGAAAGGTCTTCAATTTTACAGCACCTTTAAAAAACTTAAAGCTGGTAGTTATTCATGCATAACGCATAGTTAATAGTGAATAATGTGTATTGCATAATGCTCAAGAAGCTGCAACACATTATTTTCAATGATGGCGATCATAATTGATACATAGTGAACTAGTTATTTATTTTCAATGTTTTCAGGCCCGGTATCTTATAAACATTAAATCTGGGCCGTTTTCCCCACATAATTTTGACTTTACTTTTACAATTACAATATCAATTTCCCTTTTTTTTAAATTATAAAACAGGTTTTTGTTCTTAATTTAATTGAAATTCAACTACACCTAGTTCCAGTTGGTCCATCCCAGGTATATTACGCCGCCGGTGCCCTCCCCCACTCGGCCCTCTGCAGTGCCCAGGATTTCAATCCCGAGTCCGCCAAGCGCCCAGCAGAGGCGGGCATCCCCCTATTCGCCACCTGGGGAGGCACCCTATAGGAGTTAGTGCCCCGCCTACTTTATAGCCACCACACTTCCGTTTTCACCCTTCCTGCCACCCTTGGCCATTGAATTTACTAATTTATCCCCTACCTAGTTCCACCCATCCCTAATTTAGCTATTCTAGCTACCAAACTGAGCTAAACTAAGCTAACTTAACTATTTTATTCCCATTTCTGCTGGGGAACTGTGTCATCCCGATGGTACCAGAGGCCTGCAGGGCAGCCACCTTTCTCCATATTGACTCTGAGGGCCCATCAACCACAATCCACCTTAATTGTTTACAAGATGGTGGATCATACGCTGCAGTTCATATGTACTCCACTAACTTGTGTTAATACAACTGGAAAACTATCCTTAAGATCACAAGGGCATCCCATGTGTTCCTCCAGACCCTGGAATCCAATTCCCAGGGTTCGTGCTTGCTCCTAGTGAATAGTGCACCACACATAAAGCTGATACATCTTAGTATGCGTTATGCATAGACTTGAGAATAGCGAATGGTCCTTGAGTTAGCCAATGAGAATACAAGAAGAAGCCCTAGCCAATATAACGGCATTAAACAAATCAGACGAAAACTAGCTTCTGTGGTCATGTTTGGAATGCTTTGTAGTAGTCTTAATTTTTTACTATCGACAAATTTTCTTGATGTTATAATTAAGGACTGCGATTGTATGTATGACTAGTAAAAGTACCCGGCGTTGCCCATGATAAAGCTTTTATTTATTTTAAACAAACATAAAAAAATCTATCTCTGCACAGGGGCCGCTAATTTTATAATGTCAGTCCTTTGCGTGCGGTAGATATCGTACAATGCTCATAAATATATTTTTGTTTCTGTTACCGTACTGAGAAATAGGTCTACTATAGTATTCATGACAATAATAAAATCAGAAACAAATAAAAATAAATTTATTAGTAGCCTATAGGAAAAACTTAAGCTGGATTAATTTTAAGTTTTAAAGGACACAGATAAGCTAACGTGTATTTTCCAATGAACCCTTTATTGAAGTATTTTTAGAGAACTTATCTATTCTTGCAAGGAGGTAAAAGACAGTCGATTTAAGTAATACTTTAAATTGGTAGCGTACCCAAGGGGAGGAAGTCAAACGGAGTACTTGACTCCCTCCCTCCCCCCTCCCCCATACTACAAATAATTTTAATAAGAACATAAATTATATAAAGTATAACTAAATTAAAGAACACAGCAGATGGGTCGAATACACAGGCTACATTTTAATACCAATCTTACAAATTGATAAAAAAAAAGTAGGCGATTACACACATTAAAAGTGGCCCTAAAATTCCCTATTGAAAAAAAAATAGCTCCGATATACAATGGCGTTGACAAATTTAAATTAATAAATGCTGCAGCCACCTTCTTGATTAAGTGCATTAGAGATTTATAAGGATCTCAACACAAGTTAAATATTTTGCCTCATTTAAAAGATTTTTTTTTCTTTTTACCTAACCCCCTCTTTCCTTATTTTTTTCATTTCAATTAAAATTTTCAGTATTTTTATTATCTTCTTGGTAAATTCCACTTTTCTACCACACAGAAAATTAGTTATGTCTATTAGTTTTGGAAACTGTAGTCCACCAATTAAACAATTCTTATGAGGAAATTTTGGATTTTAAAACAAATATGGATATTTGAAGCTGTCCTTCCTGCCTGACAAATTTAAGTTTTCTACCACACAATTTTTAATGTATTATTTGGGAGCTGTTGTTTATCTCATAGAAAGTAGTGGCATTGAAGAACCAATATAGGGTAATACATAAATTATTACATGGAATAGCTATTCAAGGGCTGTACGAGATCACTTTCTAACACAGCCAGCTAATGCTTTAAATCTATTAGATAAACTCTCAGAAGAAAATAGTATTATTTCAGGAAAAGTTGAAGACGTAAAGAAACAATTTGAAAAGATGCTGTATAATAGGACCTAGAATGCTATGAACTCTCCTTCAGTGGTTTACATAATCTCTTTATTAGAAAATATACACAAAGAGGAATAGATTAATAGCCAAACTGCAAACATTGTGGGCTCAATATTTTGAGCAAGTTAAATTAATGCGCATATTTTTACGCGCATATAGAACAGATGATTGTGTTGATTTTTTTTTACTTCTGACGACTTTCACTTAGAAATATATTACTACTTCACTTTTAACGCTCTATAACGTTTATTTAAAACAGTCTTCGTTTCCACACCTCATGACAAAAGGAAACTACTTTCTAAACATTTTTTTTAATGTCTCTCTGTATTAAGTAAAAGTAAACAGCTTATATTTTGACATAAGCACATATCATACTCACCCGTTTATAATATAACTTTTAAGATAGAATACAATGCCTTTACTATGCAGATTGCATTTTTTATTATTATTTCGTATAGCCACTTGTTTACTTACTTACTCTATGGTATTAGGAACTCGCAAGTTCATTGCTACACTTACAAAACTACGCTACCCATCTATATCTTGAGTTAGTTATATCCAGTACATCTTACTATATCCTATCTCTTTCAGGTTCATTCTAATGTTATCTTCCCGTCTGCATCTTGGTCTTCCCAATGGTCTCTTCCCAATGGGTTTGCCAGTCAATACCTTGAACATGATTCTAGATTCTCCCATTCTCATTGAATGTCCTACCCACCGTAACCTGTGAGATTTGACTATCCTGATAATGTCTTGAGATTAATAAAGGGAATGTAGCTCGTCATTATGTAACCTCCTTCACTCTCCAATATATTCATCCCTTTTAGAGTGTTCGAAAACAAGGTGCCTGGGAATATAATTAATAACTTCCTCAGAACCCTGTTTTCGAACACCCTCTTATTTATTTTCTTCATGTAAAATAATCTACCATGTTTCAAAACTATTAATAACAACCGGTAAAAACTATTATTGTGTATATTCTTAGTTTTATATTCTTGGACAGCAGGCGAGATGTCAACAACTCAATGACCAAGTAACAGCTTGCAATACCCGACTGTAGTATTTTCCTAATTTTCACTCTAATATTGTTATTGTTTGTTAAAATTATTCCTAAATTAATATTTAAACTCATTCACCATATCTAGTGATATGTTCTTCGCAGTAATTTATAAATTATCTTCCTTAATCTGTGTTCTCCGTATGACAATATACGAGTATATCGTATAGCCGCTAGCCTTGGAAAAGCATAAATTCATTATCGTGGCTAATTTCCCACCACAAAGATTTTTCTCTGCAGTGATTTTGTGGGACTCAACAGTTTATTGTTCCGTGACATCAGTTTTTTATGAACGTGTAATCAACACGGTCTAAATTGAGGCGTGTTTGCTTAATATTTCTGTGCTCTGGATTGTTAATGACAAAACAAGTATTGCAAGGTGTTGTGATTAGGTAGTAAACAAATAGAGCTTACCCCAGCTAACAGGGCTAACTAATCAAAATCGATTCTAGGGGGTCACTCTGCCCATTTATGGGGCTACGAGGGTTAGGACGCCAGATTAGCAATACGTATATTGGAGGGCTACCGTCGAACCCAGGGTACCGGGGCTTACAATCGTGTTGAGTCACCTGGAGCGTCAGTCAGACCATTGGTTAAAAATTGCTTGCATTACTTCATTATGCCACAAGCTTCTAAATATTATTTTAAATTCTTTCCTATCTTTTAATATCTCTTATCAACATCACTTTTTGTAATAGGCATAGTAAAACAAATAAAAACCATAAGAACCTCAGCCAGACGTCAAATACGAACCCACACAATCAGAATCTAGTCACTTCCCCCATCTTCGGCTGAAACCTATATTAGCAACGTTAGGCCCACACATACAGGGCGTGGCGGGGGGACACACGCCAATTTTTAGCTTGATGTTAATTTTTCCCCTCATTTTGGCTTATAATGAGTATTTGTCATTCTGGAATATAGGTATTTATTTGTACTCCTTAAGAGCATTCACAATTACAACTGATGAATCTCCATTTTCATCTGGTCCATACATAGTGACATTGAGCATTAATAAATTATGGTTTGATGAACTCGCATACTCTGACAAAGTTCACACTATTAAATTTCAATTTGTTTACGAATTTTGTTCACAAATTTAACTACTTTTAAATTTGTCATCGTTGCTGAATACAATTATTGTCTAAATGGATGTTCATATTCCCTTACCTCATAGAGTCGCTCTCAAAACTTTAGAAATACTACGTTTGGTTTCTCGGGCTATGTTCTACCAATGTTTAATACGGCTGGTTACTTTAGCACTGATAGATACAATCAGTAGCTCCGTATACACTACACGTACTAAGGCTACAGTAGCTCCATGGCTTCTTTGGTGCTGACTGACAGCTCACAGCTGACTTCTGACAGTCAACATTTATGTATGTACCTAAATGTTGACTGTCATAAATGACAGCTGCTAAACACATGTTTTTTTGCAGATCATATGGTTCGGTGTAGGGATACATAATTTGGTCTAGTAACTTTTCAGAGCTGTCAGCTGTCAGTCCGCACCAAAAAAACCATGGGGCTACTGTACATCCAACCTGATGTTACCAAGTGATATTACTGCAGTATCCAAAGCATAATCAATACAAATAATAGTTTTTGTTGAATGATTAAGCTGTAAACATGAGCAAGATGGTTTCATTACAGCACAAGCACAGCACAATACCACTCCAGCACATATTTATATTATATTAACACCCGTCGCAATATGTTAATTATTACCTCCATTGTTGATGTGATCACTAACGCAAATGAATGAGGGGCTCGGTTGGCATAATATATGGTCGTAAGATTCTGACAGCGTTGTCAAACTAATATGTTAAGGTTAAAGTTTACTAATGGCGTAGGACACCTAAACAAAGTATGTCATTCCAGAAAATCTAATCAAGCTAATAACTATCTTCTTTTATTTTATTTATTGAAATTTTAATATAATTGTTAAATTGTTTCGTTATCAAGCTTACTTGGACAGTTATTATTACCTGTAAAACTTAATTGTAAGTCCTTTATCCAAATATTTCTTCCCTCATATGTGATCAAATACTTAACTAATTTTAGGAAATTTTACGTAAGCCTACCCTCAGAAATTAATAACTTACTCTCTATATGGCATTAGGAACTCTAAATTTCATTACCGCACTCACAAAATTACACCACCTATCCCTATCTTGAGCTAATTCTATCCAGTCTCTCTCACTACACCCTATATCTCTCAGGTCCATCCCATTGCTCTTTTCCAATTTGGTTTGTCATTCAATATCGAGAACGCGGTTCTAGATACTCCCTTTCGCACTGCATGACCTGCCCACCCTAACCTGGGAGATTTTATCACCCTAACAATGTCTGGTGATGATTAAAGGGTATGCATCTCATCATTAAGTAGACTCCTCCACTCCCTGCTATTTTTAATTTTCATCAATTTTTGGACCAAATATCTTTCTAAGCACCTTGTTTTCGAACATCCTAAATTTATTTTCGTCATTTAAGGTAGAAAAACACGTTTCATCCATAGAGAGCATCCGGTAAAATTATAGCTTTGTATATTCTGATTTTTATATTTCTTGACAGCAGGCGAGACGCCAACAGCTTACTGACCGATCTCAGAAAATAACAGGTGAGAAAATTGAGCGTTATATTTTTGTTAATTGCAAGTGATGTATACTTGTTTTTACAATGGTTCATAGAGCTCACCGGTGGGAACATACATACGCCTTCTTGTCCCCTCATCAGATATTTCCAATGATCGCCTCGCGTATGACATATTGAACAGCTGCGATCAGAAATCTACTCCTTAAATCTATGAATATAAAGGTCATAGTCTAACTAAACTCTAAGGTATCATCCTCGCAATAAATTATAGTGCCGATGACAGGGAGGTTGGGGTTCGTATCCCAGTCGGGCGTACTTAGGGTGGGCTTTCCTAAACGATTTTCCACTCTCCTTCCAAGCAAATGAGGGTAAACTTCCTTTAAATTCAACCTTACCAGCGTAATCATACATATCCATATAATCCGAACAGCTTACACGCATAATAAGTAGGTAAATGCAGGTATACTTCCTCTAAATTCAACCTTTCTCATCCCTAATTTACTAGCGTAAATGAATACATATGCGTATAGTCTGGACAGGTAATAAAAATCTGTGCTAAATTTAGATAAATATATTTTACTTAGGCCTACATACATACACAAAAGTCAAATGGTATACACAACTTGTCAGCTCATACGCACATGCGGTTTTGCCACTGCCACGCCCCAAAAGTTTCGTATTTAGCCTCACGAGCAAGAGAAGAATATTATCTAGGTATTTATTTAATTCTTGTTGCATCAAGTACTTAATTAACAATTAGTAATAAACTAGGTTTTATTTGACATTTTCAGCATTTTCCCTTTGGATCACTTATTCTGGATAATCGATCAGCCTCACCAGGCTAAGATAAATTATAGTAAGTCATCGACTTACACGTTTGATTCGTTCCAAAAGTTTCCACAAAAGTTGGAAAAACGCGTAATTCAAATGATGCTTAAATACGGTGTATTTATGACATAATGTTCGTTTCAAAAAATAGTTAGTGCTAAATTAGGTATTGCTTATGAAAATTAAACTTTGAGGAAATGAAGCTTTAGTCCCTAAACGTAAAATATAAATAACTAACAAAATGGTGATGATATTATCAGCTGCGTTTAAGCTAACACTCACCTCGGTGGCGTAGTTGGCTAACGCGCTTGTCGTGTTGAGCTCTACTGCTGAGGACGGGGAGATCGAGGTTCGAATCTCGGTCGATCCATTAGAGTAATTAGTACTTAAAGCGTATAACCCGAACGGGTAGTAAGACGCGGTGCTAAATATTATTATTATTATTATTTAAGCTAACCAAGATCATCATCTATTATGGTTAAAGTGTTGTTTGATAGATGGCGTTAATAGACATAAGTTAAGGTGCCGCAACCACGTATCTACGAATCCACATAACTCAAATCTATGTACGTCGTAAACTTACCGTAGATGGCATTTAAAGGTGCTGAAAACATTTTTGTTTTGGAATGGTGCTTACAAGTGTTTTTATGTTATTGAATTTTACTATTGAGATATTTAATATTGACCCGCGATACGGCGCCCATTAAAGGGATACGGGATTTTATTTGGTATATTTGCCTGTGATGAAGCACTATTTAAAATTATATCTGGGTTTTATGACGCGTACATGCCTTTCTGCGCACTTGTACACGGTGTTGTGATCTGGTTATATATGATACTTATGATTATGAAATGGGCAAGATTTTCAATGTTGCACACGATTTATTTATATGATTACACCTTTGGTACTAAAGATATGATATAAAATGACACAGTTTTTGTTAAATTACGGATAATTTTGTGTGATATTACACGTTCTACGTTTTGAGTACTGTGTGCTATATAGATTTATGTAACTGCTTCACTGTCTTAACGAGCAGTGTGATGAATCGATCTGTTTTTCTGTGTATCCCTCTCTGTTGCTGGCACTGTTTTAACGAGCCGCATGATGAATCGAACTCTATTTTTCTGTGTTGCTGGCACTGCTTTGGTTTCATACGCACAGCCTGCTTATATATGACCTATTCCTTGCCTCTTGGACCCCTTGTCGCCAGTATCAAAACTAACTAGTAGAAAAACTCCTGGAAGCCTGATGTTGTGAAGGCTGGCTTCCTATTGAGTAGAGGAAGCCAGCATGTCACATGATTTTTCTAAATACAACGGAGCTGATCGTTCAAAGAAAAAAAATTTGAAGCGCAATATATTGAAATTATTATTAAAGACGCGTGATTCTCCATGGATGAAGTAATAAAAGGAAATTTTACAAATAGTTATTTAAAAAATACACTTCATCCATGACTTTTTTAATATATGAGAGGGGTCCAAAACAGTATAATTACGGTGTGAATACTTTACTGGCATTGTATGGGCGTTTGGATAAACTTGATAAGAAAGGAATGTGCAAGGGCATTGTCCCAGCAAATTGTTTAACATTTGGTAAATCTAGAAGATTTTTACTGGATATTTTCATGGTAGTTAAAAACATTTTCTAAAGATTAAATTTTATTTATTTTTGCATAGCCTACAATATACTCATACAGAAATATATACTTTGCTTTCTAAACTAAAGAAATAATTGTTATCTTATAATTTGTATGGGTAAATATTATTGTTATAAACATAATTATGAATCCAAATTTTGGTGATTACAATACAGTCATTTACCCAGCCTCTCCCCTGTTCCATATCCATTGATTGGATTGATGTTTGTTTCTTATGAAGCACTTGGTATTTTAATATGATAAAGTGTGCGTCTATGTTTTAGACTCTACATGTTTGGTTTGGGATCGTTCTTGTGGTGCTAAGGGCAACTGCTGGCTCTACGACAAAGACAGTTTCAGAATTCGTTTTTTCTCACTATTGGCAGGTGAGTAGAACTAAATGAGATTAATAATTATTTGCACAAGTGTTTACAGATTTGAAAACGATTTCG
>CABFVX010002480.1:22980-84229 GCA_902151425.1 Timema shepardi
TACGCACTTACGCTAATGTGTAATGGTAGGGTGATTGTGAGATGAAATGGAGGACCTACAGTTTAACGTGGGATCCGAACCACGGTGGAGGCCTGGCATTCCTCACATTCACAAGATGTCTTGTCAGAGGTGAAGGAAGGGTTTGGTAATCAGATAAATCTGTGCCGGGACCAAGGATTGAACCCCGGACCCCTAGCACAGAAGTCTGACACCTTACCCCTAGACCACCAGGTCACCTACCACTCTAGTTAGTTAAAACAGAAGATAATATCTCTTGATTGGCCAATACCGGCCCGTTCTTTACAATGTACTGGGCTGAGAGATTAAAATCTGCAGGTCACTCACTACTAAAAGTATTTAGTCATGACTCCAAAACACTCGTCCTGGTTTTATGTGAAACCATCTATTTATGCGCATGCGTCAACCCTCCCTTTAGTATATCACGTGCATCTCACTGGTCTCAAGTGTTCAACTAACCTTCTAAAGTATTTTGATATTTTTATTGGTAAATATTGTTTTGGATACAGAATATCTCATTGTATCGATTGAAGCGATATTCAAATATTCGAATATCATCATCTAATACCTCGACAAGATTATCTATTTTCATGGATTCATAATCATCCCATGTTATTTGAAGCCGTTAATTATGATAGATATGATCTATAACTATATAATAGTACAAATATTTTCAATTTTGGACGCAAAAAAAGCTGTAGTTTTTATAAGGCCGTTCTTATAAGAATTGGGCCTTAGGCTACCTGCTCATTTAAACTCTAGCTATACCATATGAGAGATATTTAAGATTTTGTAGAAAATGATTAGAGGAATAATGGAAATTAAAAACAATAAACGAAATTATAAATAGCGTTTGATAAGCCAGTAACTTTTTGTTATTTTAAAATAAATGGAAATCTGTTCTGAAATAAGGGAAAGACATAAGAGTAAATGCAAAGTATTTGGCGAAAGCCAAACAGTTGTTAAGAATAAACCTTTGATTGATAATGTTATGACGATCCAGTGTGTACCCCCTCTGAGATCTTGATAAAATAAGACTAACTGAACCCCAGGAAGGCTGTGAAGATTCCCAAGAACTCATTTGTCCTCACCGGAGGGTGTTGACTTTGTCGTGAATGTTAGGAATAAAAGATTACATCAAAACAGGTCGCCTTAAACACGCGCGCCGCGGGGATGTAGAGAAAGAAGGGGGTAAATTAAGGAGGCGTGAGCAAAGTAACTGGTAAATGCAACCACGCTCACTTGAGGAAACACATAGCATCCTCAACCTAACGTATGGTTTGGCCGGTCATTCTTGGGTTGTCCTCAATACTGCTAAGGTGATCTCATCTTTTCTCCGCGGCAATGTTAAACATTCAAGAACTGGTCCCCGTGCTATAACATAATTTAATGTAGGGAAACAAATAGCCGAAACTATTGTTAATGCGTTTTAGTGAGGATAAAACCTCTTAGATATCATATTCTGAAAATTGAAAAATGACACCTGGACACGGGAACCGAGCCCGGGGCCTTTGGCTTAGTACGCCAATGGTCTTACCACTGAGCTATCCAGGATTCGTCCCGAGCCCGTGGTCATTCTTCACTCATAGTTTAAGGCAGAGTCTAAGATGGACGTGCGGAAGTCGTCAGCTTATAAACATGTGAGTATCTAAGATCACAGCCATCAGACAACGCAGCCAATAGCGACTCGGTAGTTGGCACTAGACAATTTTATATATAATTGATCTTATATAATCACATGTTTATAAGCTGACGACTTCCACGTCCATCTTAGACTCTGCCTTAAACTATGAATGAAGAATGACCATGAGCACGGGACGAATCCTGGATAGCTCAGTGGTAAGAGCATTGGCGTACTGATCCGAAGGTCCCGAGTTTGATTCCCGTGTCCAGGTGTCATTTTTCAATTTTCAGAATATAATTTAATGTAACAAAATTGTCGTTAATATCAGAATTATGATACAATATTGTGTGCATGAATGTTTTTATTATATATTAAAAGGTATTCAGAAATTTAGTTTTGTCGAATCATGTACAACCCACATTGACCAAAAGAAATACGTGACGTAATTTAAGCATTAGGCCAATTATTTAAAGTATCAAAGGGCATTTTACTTAATTTACAATTTCAGTTTCACCTGAAGAGGTAGCTTTAGAACGTAAGGCATTAGGCCCAAAGTAGATTGAATTCTAGGTCAAGGTTTGAATCTCTAACGTGTGGATTTCTAGATATTAGCTTTTGTTTCTTTACGTATATGTTTTGTGCGTTTAGCTACTCCTCCGAGACAGATGAAATTTACATGAATATATGTCAACAAGAAAAAAGTTGGGTTTTTAAGAAAATAAACTAGCATTTGACAAAATTATAATTGAAAACTATGAATATGTTAAACTACCCTCCATGTTCTCTTTAAAGATCGAACCTCGGCCCTTGATCAGAGTCAAGAGTGCCAACATCGTCACCAACTCTGCTTGGTACTGAGCCAGTCCCTCGTATATCTATTATAACTTATACAATATTGATGTACTATAGAACTACATGTTTATATATATTTTAGTATCAATATTAGAAAAAAATCAAAGCACCGTTATTTCAAAGATTTAGTATGAACTAGCAGATCTATCCAGCGTTGCTCGAAGTAACCCGGCAATGCATTGCGTGGTTACCCCGAGCAACACTTTTATTTACTTCAAACAGACATAAATAAAATATTCCCTTTATTCCTTCTAAAACAGTTTTAAATAATTAAAAAAAAATCCAATCAACAATTTAAAATGCTAGTTATTGTGCACAAGGGTTAGTAACATTTTACTGTCGGACCTCTGCGAGCTGGATGTATCGGGCTTTGTTCATGACAAACAGACACATTCATTAAATTATTACTGATTATTTACATTTTTATTTCAATATTTGGATATTTGTTTTCAAAACTTGATTTCTAAAATAGATAAAGAATGTTGTTTGAAACATAATAAATATTAATAAATATCTTAAACCCGAGCTGGCAGCTGTGGACACACGGACCACACGTTAGTGTCCTCTAATCTTGTTTTTCAGTAATTATAAGTTTTTGCCTCTAATCGCGGTTGGGTGTAGGTAGGCTCTACTGAGGATGTTATTTTTACCTCAAATGTATTTTCTTTCTTCTTCAAAAAGTCCTCGGTCCCGGCACAGATGTATCTGATTACCAAACCCTTCCTTCACCTCTGACAATACATCTTGTGAATGTGGGGGAATGCCAGGTCTCCACCGTGGTTCGGATTCCACGTTAAACTGTAGGTCCTCCATTTCATCTCACAAATCACCCTACCATTACACATAAGCGTAAGTGCGTGTAGCACGAACGGGTTGTAAGACGCGGTGATAAAAATAATCTTCTTCAAAGAAAATGCGTGTACATTTCTCTAAAAAATATACCTCTGTCATATTTACTCCAAGTGTGTGAATATATGCGGGAAAATAATAATGCACAACGCGAAAGAAGAAAAAAAGTAATTTTATGGGAGGGTCACAATTAATATTTGAAGTGTTCAAACTGCAGATCTTGAGTTCAAAATGTTCAAACTTTTAGATTAAATTTTCTAATTAAATCGGTTCATTAATGTCACAAACATACAAGCAATATCAAATAAATTTGGTAAATCTTATTTTAAATGTGTACTGTATCAATAAACCACAGATGTTTTGAGAATATATATTTTACTCAATCTACTTTGAAAAACCTCTAACTTGGTGAGGAAATAATTTCTTAGCAAATTATAACAATTAAAGTGGTGTGTATTTTTTATTGATATGTGTGACTTGTCTCTTTATTTATCGAAACGTTTTACACACATTGAAATTAAAATTAGATTTGATTAATTGATTGATTATATTCTATAGTAATTTATTTACCAATAAACATATATATATATATATATATAATTTGATTAATTATATACAACTTTATTATTTATAAATATATAATTTTTTTAATTATACATACATAGTATACATAGATTTATTAAAGTATATATTTAATTTGATTATTTCTATATTTCCATGGTTGGTTTATACGTAATCATAGATATATAAATATTTATCTAGGAATATATATCAATAAGTATCAATTTACCAACCAAACCATAGGTTACAAACTAGCTTGATCTTTGATACACCTATAAACATCACAATTAGTTCAGGTTTGAAAGGGGGTGGTTTGGGGGAAGAGTAATTTTGTAATAAGAAATTGAAGCTTTAATTTCTTTATCTCTTTACCCAAATACAAATGTTAGTTGAAATTTTTTAATTTGTGTATTGATTCTTAAGACTGGTCTGAAAACTGAGCCAATGTATTCGAAACCTCTTAAGTGTGCTATATTGTATTTCAATTTTTTTTAGAATATTAGGTGACCTGGCGTTCTAGGGGTAAGGTGTCAGACTTCTATGCTGGCGGCCGGGGTTCAATCCTCAGTCCCGGACACAGATTTATCTGATTACCAAACCCTTCCTTCACCTCTGACAAGACATCTTGTGAATGTGGGGAATGCCAGGCCTCCACCGTGGTTCGGATTCCACGTTAAACTGTAAGTCCTCCATTTCATCTCACAATCACCCTACCATTACACATTAGCGTAAGTGCGTATAACCCGAACGGGTAGTAAGACGCGGTGNACATCTTGTGAATGTGGGGAATGCCAGGCCTCCACCGTGGTTCGGATTCCACGTTAAACTGTAAGTCCTCCATTTCATCTCACAATCACCCTACCATTTCACATTAGCGTAAGTGCGTATAACCCGAACGGGTAGTAAGACGCGGTGATAATAATAATAATAATAATTTTAGATTATTTTACAACTATTTGCGACCTTGGGATATGGTAGTATTGGCAAATGACCCACTGGCATATTCCTCCCTGGGTTAATCACTGACCTCATTAGCTGCATGTTTTATAGAACTAATCGATTCACAACTTAATACATGCCTGATGCTTAAGACCTGACCTTGAAGTAGAATCTTCCAGACAAGTTTAACCCCACGCTAAGAACTCGTTCCTAGTAACAGGATTCACGTGTTTTCAAACTAATGTGACGACACCGTCTCAAGAGGGTGCGAATGGAACATTGTAGTACTGTATGTATGCGAGCTATCTTCTCACATTGATACGTATGTGCAGTGCTATAGAACATGGTCGACAATGTGAACAATCGAATAGCTTAGCGAACACGTGAGGACGTGGCTTACAATATCATGTCGTGTCATGTTTAGGACTGGACTGGTGGCTTTACTTCTCTTCTAACTATTATTCCCAGGTAATTTCAGTTGACATGTTGTTTCCTTACTTTTATTGTCTGTTTGTCATCGTCTGGGAAAAATACGCCGGAATAGACGTGTGGGTTTGGAGCAAAGTAGCCGTAATGTCAGTCTAAAATATGTGTATTCATGTCAAGAACTATTTACAAAATGGATCATTAAATACGGTACTGACTTCTATACATTATAGTAGCTACAGTAGCCTTATGGCTTCTTTGGTGCTGACTGACATATCACAGCTGACTTCTGACAGTCAACATTTAGGTATTTACCTAAATTTTGATTCTCAGAAGTGACAGCTGCTAAACACGTGTCTTTGCAGATCATTTGGTTCAGCGTAGGGATACTTAATTTAGCCTGGTAGTTTTTCAAAGCCGTCAGCTTTCAGCTGAGAGCTGTCAGTCAGCACCAAAGAAGCCATGGGGCTACTGTATATTCTCAAAAGAACATCACACATATTAACCAAAATATTGTTCACCTAAGTATGCATATGATAAAACTATATCAGTTTATATACAATCCAATAATACATTATTTAATTCTATATATCTATTATCCTAGACATACACAGAGGAATCGGTTTTAAATTACATAACAACACTTTAGATTACATTGCTAAACTAATATTCAGTGGACTCGTTTGGAAAACGCTACTAGTTTATTGTTTAAACTAGTAAATCATTATTTATATGCCAATACAAGAAATATTAGTCGGTAGTCAGAACTATAACACATATTATAATGTATAAATGATGTAAATAATACACTGATTTACATATTTATATCGTATGTGGTAGAACAATAATTTTTGATATAACCATCTCAAATTAGATGTTTTTATCACGTAGTTGTGGATATTTTAAGTGATAGTATTTTACATCAAAGTTCTTATGAATATTATAGCTATAATAAGTTTTTTACTGCCATCTTATCCACTCACTTGTAATGTACTTCACATACTAATACACTGAGTACAAATTATAGTTTGGTTTCCACTATAATTTGCCATATCATCTTCTAATACTAGTTCTGCTGTACTTAAAAATGATTACTCTTGTGATTCTTCAATCCTATAAATATATAATAGGTTTATTTTTATTATTAATAAATGATTTTGAGACATAACAGGGATACATTATTAATTAGGGTATTGATTTTATTATTGATTTTAGTATTTTTAAAACCCCAATTTTAATAATGTTATCTCTTGAAGCAGTTTTAGAGTGAGTTCCTAATCGATGATACCGTTTTCATTCTCGCATCCCGTGAAGTGCAAATTTGGTCTCCCCTAAATTATAATCAAATAATTTTAGATAAATTAACTTTTAAACCATGACACAAACAACTTGTATTGTGCCCATTTGATAGTTATTTATCAACCTGAAACTTACTTATAATTTATTATAGGTCTATTTTTTCTCACCTCAATAATTATTATTTAAATAATAGTTTGTGTGAATATGAATTTATAAGTGAGTCATATTCTTGTAATAATATGGTCACAATTAAAACTGATATTAAAATGTATTAATACTCAAATCATTAAATTTTAAAAGTAGAGAAAACTATGTCAAATATCATATTTTCTTTTTCATGTGAATTGGAGCGAATTTATAGCACAAAGACCATTCTTAGAAATGAACACGTCAGGGTATAGCTTCTAGAAAACAAAATCAATCAAGTCTGGTCATATATATGCTGAAGTAAAAATATAACGATAAACTTGTTTGGATAATTTCTTTTTTTAATGAAAAGTTGAAACTTTCACGCACATATATAATCTATTAAAGTGTGTTCATGAGTAAGATTTAAAAAGAAAATTGCATTTAAACCATATAACCCAGTGTCTTACTTTAAACATGACCTGAAGGGAAGTGTGCACATAACAAACAACCACTTGAGAGACCGTAAATGTGAGACCTGAGGTAAAAGATAAACATGGGAAGGAGTAGAATAAGAGATAGGGGAATATAGAGAAGCGAGGACATAATCATGATTCACCGTGAAGCAATGGAGAAAGAGACATGAAGATAAAAGTGGTAGAGAAGGTTAGAACAACCTGGCCATATAGTGCCAACATCCAGTGTGAGAAATTCCCCCTCTCTCTATATTTGCAGATCTTCTTTCAGCAGAGAACTAGCCAACCAGCTGAGAGACCACGGGGGTAACCTACCTGTCGTGAGAACATCTTCCACCAAGCCGCAGATACACCCACAAGCTCTAGCCAGGGGGGGAGGGGGGTCTGCAAAGGTCAACACTGAAGCACGTATAGCGAGGAAGAAAGAGAGGTCACGACGTGGAAAAGAAAATTAAGGTAGGAAGAGGAAGGTTAAGAAAAGACAGGAGAAGAGTACCCCCGTAGTGAGATGAATCTTGGAGAGCATTCGGAGGACTCTATAAAACGTGGCGCCAATTCACGGCCAGGATCATTGTATTTCAAGGTCTCGTTGGGTGCACTTTTTTTTGTTTTTTGGTTAGTTTTGTTGTTGGGCCGGTTTCGACTCTCTGTACCGCGTGACAAGATGCTAGCGAGGCTATTACTTCTAGGGACCCTGCTGGTGGTTTCCGGCGCGGCCGCAGATAATGACGTTGAAGTGAACATTTCCGGTGACGACTCTATCAGTTCCGGTCTCAAGACGTTCCTCAGACTGTACAGCGAGTGCGACCACAAGGACGGGATAGCGCCGTGTCTGAAGATGAGGGCGATCACGTTCTTCGACCGCGCTCTCAAGATGAAGGACATACCTCTGTCGGACTCTCTGGTGCTGGTGAAAACGGGCTCCGGCGAGATAGCGATACCGGCGGGAAGGTCCTTTTCAGAGTCCGAGACTGAGGTGTCCGAGGATGAACTGGATACTCTTCTGTTTGATCGCGTCGCGAGATTCTTCAACAGCCACAATGTGCAGATCACCTTACCACGCGTGGACGATCAGCAGTTACAGAGGAGTATCGAGGAAGGTGCGTAGAGCTTCTTGTCGCGTGAGTTGCTTACCGGCGCTCGGATTCAGATAGAGAGTGATCTATATTGTTAACTGTTACTTCAGGTGTGCTGGACCTATACAGGCATCATCCTACTGAGGCACAACCACCAGACACAGTACCGCTGGTTTATCAGAAAATATAGCTATTGCTCAAATTTATTATTATTATTATTATTAGCACCACGTCTTACTACCCGCTCGGGTTATACGCACTTACGCTAATGTGTAATGGTAGGATGATTGTGAGATGAAATGAAGGACCTGCAGTTTAACGTGGAATCCGAACCACGGTGGAGGCCTGGCATTCCCCACATTCACAAGATGTCTTGTCAGAGGTGAAGGAAGGGTTTGGTAATCAGATAAATCTGTGCCGGGACCGAGGATTGAACCCCGGCCGCCAGCACAGAAGTCTGACACCTTACCCCTAGACCGCCAGGTCACCCTAAAATTAATTGAAACGTTTGTAGACATTGGGGATCTAAATGGGAACGCTTAAAGGATTAGGCTACGCCTTTATGTGTTTGTGGTATAGGTACTAGTAATTATATTCTCGTTAGAATCTAACGCACTCGCGGGGTGCAGCTAGGAAATAATTATGGTCACATATAGAATACAATAAATAAGCTTATAACGAAAGCAATATGACTTTCCTTATAGAAATGACATACATCTATTCTATAAAGTATTCAACATTAGCTAAATTGAAAAACGCCATTGGTGCTAATTATTTTTTATTTTAACTAAAAATAATAAAAAATATCTTCTTAGGTCATCTAAAAAAAATGGTTATCTTATAAACGTATGTTAGCATTTGACTAGCGTTCCGGTTCGCTTAAAAGTATTTTTAATGCCCGAGTTAAAAATATGTTCTGATCCAAGCATCACAAAATAAAAACACAATTGATTTTTTTATTCTTGGCATCTTATTACTCCTACGGACTATGTGCCTACTTATAATATTGGGCTATGAAAGATAAAGTTAAAAACTATTATTATTAATATTAGTGTGGTGCTATCCCGTTCGGGTTATAAGCACTTACGCTAATGTGTAATGGTAGGGTGATTGTGAGATGAAATGGAGGACCTACAGTTTAACGTGGGAATCCGAACCACGGTGGAGGTCTGGCATTCCACACATTCACAAGTTTTTTATTATATTGTTTACTACCGGCTTGCTAGTCCTGTCGTAGCTTTATATGTCTTATAATCTAACGTAAGACTATGACAGACACAACATCCAGTCCACAGCAATTAATTCATCACTGTGACCGGGTGAACCCATATTTCATCAATGGTAAATTTTCAGTCATTCCAGGAATCGAACCCGGGACTCTTAGCTCGGTAGACAGACACGCAACCGATTGAGGTAAGGTGTAGGATTGGGAAACTGTTTAGTTAAAGATCTTTGTACACAACACCTGGATTCACCTCTCAACCTTTCCTTCACCAACAAAGTAGACAAGACGAGACTGGCGCCCTTTCTCAGGCACACACCGCTCACGGTGAAATACAAATTATATTCTTATTTGTGTGTTTATTTAGACTCTTTCTTCAAATTCTAATAATTTGAGCTAATATTTTAATTTTCACTTTTAATCACATGATTGCTAAGCTGTCCAATGAAATAATAAAACATTTGTTATTACAGTAAAAACCGCCTCGGTGGCCTAGTTGGCTAACGCGCTAATCGTGTTGAGCTCGACTGCTGAGGACGGGGAGATCTAGGTTCGAATCTCGGTCGGGTGAACTGGGGGTGGTTTTTCCTAAATGGTTTTCTACTCTCCCTCCACGCAAATGCGGGTTCAATTACTCTAATTCAACCTTCCCAATTCCTAATCCATTAAAGTAATTAGTACTTAAAGCGTATAACCCGAACGGGTAGTAAGACGCGGTGCTAAATATTATTATCACAGTAAAATAATACATATTTAAACGAAATTAATGTCGTTAACTTAATATAATTATTCTTAATTAATATTATTGCTAGTATAGAATCCTCCAGGGCTGAAATTCCTTCTCTTAGACCTCTACCGTAGTCGGTCCAATAATGGTTTCCATTGATGGGAGCAAGTTAAAGATTTAAGGGATTTCAATCTCATTTGCAAGATAAAATATCTCGGTAAGTTTTAAACGATTGTAAATCAGCGGCAAAGAAATGTCTTTAACATTATGGATTACTATTGGCTATACAATTTCGTTTATATCAACTCTAATATTGTAGATTATGTTTGGGATCTAATTTTGTTTTTAAAGGAGCGTACCAAACCCTTCCTTCACCTCTGACAAGACATCTTGTGAATGTGAGGAATGTCAGGCCTCCACCTTGGTTCAGAATCCACGTTAAACTGTAGGTCCTCCATTTCATCTCACAATCACCCTACCATTACACATTAGCGTAAGTGCGTACAACCCGAGCGGGTAAGTAAGACGCGGTGCTAATAATAATAATTTAAAAGAGATAAGTCAAACAAAACATGTATAGTTATTTTAAAATATTATTCTAGCAGTAATTATGGTTTCCTAAAGAAAATTACTAAGATTTTATATCATCTAATATATTACACAATAATTTAAAAAGTGTTACAGCCGAATTTAAAATGATTTGTTTTAAAAAGAATAGGCGCTACTCTTTCAGTACAATGATTACCCGAAGCGGGGAGATCCTGATCCAGCCAGGTGTCCGGGGGGGTATTTTTTATTTATTAGCACCGCGCACCACGTCTTACTACCCGTTCGGGTTATACGCACTTACACTAATGTGTAATGGTAGGGTGATTGTGAGATGAAATGGAGGACCTACAGTTTAACGTGGAATCCGAACCACGGTGGAGGCCTGGCATTCCCCACATTCACAAGATGTCTTGTCAGAGGTGAAGGAAGGGTTTGGTAATCAGATAAATCTGTGCCGGGACCGAGGATTGAACCCCGGCCNAAGGAAGGGTTTGGTAATCAGATAAATCTGTGCCGGGACCGAGGATTGAACCCCGGACCTCCAGCACAGAAGTCTGATACCTTACCCCTAGACCGCCAGGTCACCTATGGGGGGTATTTCTTCCCAAAATTGTTTCCCACTCTCCCTCCAAACAAATGCATGTATCATTCTTACTAATTCTACCTATCTTATCTCAGTCTCATTAGTGTGCGTGTGTGAATATATACGAATAGCCCGGATGAGTAGTAAGACGCGGAACACACATAAAATGAACAATTTGATGTTGAAGAAGGGACTTCCCATGGAGCACCTGTTGTTGTCTTCTTCCTTATTGCCGGTATTTCGAGACACAAGACGTAAGAAGTAGGACGGAGAGTAAAGTACAGTACCTCACCACTCAACAGATGGTCTAATCAAACAAACTCTCCAACCACTCGGAAATAGCCAACCATCCAATTCACGTTTTGATGTCATTGTCCAACTCAACTGAGGAAAGTGGGCTCTCTATTAGCATATGGCCTAATCCAGGAGGTTAACTGTGAAGTAATCCCACATAAAACAGGAGAGGATTTCATATGCTCTATTGGCATACATAGGGATACCCTCAAAACTCACTGCCTGTACTAAAGATGTTTTAGATTAAGAGGCGCAAACATCTCATGGCCGATTGATTTGGGGATTAGCTACATGATTATAAATGAAAGAGAATTATTGCGTTCTTCACTTGACAGCAGCCAAATTGGAATCAGTCTTTTTTTTTTGTCAATTTTAAAATATAGTTATTATTATTAGCACCGCGTCTTACTACCCGTTCGCGTTGTACGCACTTACGCTAATGTGTAATGGTAGGGTGATTGTGAGATGAAATGGAGGACCTACAGTTTAACGTGGAATCCGAACCACGGTGGAGGCCTGGCATTCCCCACATTCACAAGATGTCTTGTCAGAGGTGAAGGAAGGGTTTGGTAATCAGATAAATCTGTGCCGGGACCGAGGATTGAACCCCGGCCACCAGCATAGAGGTCTGACACCTTACCTCTAGACCGCCAGGTCACCTAAAATATAGTTAAACAAACATTGTTGTATTTTTTGTAAATATGGCAAAACATTTGTTTTAGCCAAATAAATACAATTAGGTTTCAATAACAAAGCTAATTGCTTCATTCGCCGAATGGTCTAACGTGCCACTCTCGTGTTAGACTTTACGTCTGAAGATGGAATGATCTAGGTTTGATCCCGGTCAGGTGCACTGAAGTGTTTTTTTCCGAGATGGTTTTCCACTCTCCCTCCACGTAAGTCCGGGCGAACTTCTTCTAAATTAAACCTTACTCCTAATCTCTAACTCATTAGTGAATAAGCGTATACCGCAAACGGGTAGTAAGACGCGGTGCTAGATAAAACACAAGGCTTAATTTAATTATTTCACAAGTATTCTTAACAGATCTTGAATAGTGAAAGTTCTGGATGTTTCAAACCCTGTTATGCTCGAGACAGTATTCGAGAGCTGTCGAGATTACTTTATCTATGAAATAAAACTAAATAATACCATAGAGGAAACATTTTAATTATTTTGGTAAAAGAACCTTTTAGTTATAAAAATGAGAAAATCCGAGTCTCATTTCGCTTCTTCTTCTTCTTCCGTGTCACCTGAAGAGTAGCATCCGTTATTTGCCAGGGGGGGGGGGGGTATTATACTGACCACTGTAACAACCGCTTATTGAGGGTCGCAACTTCACACTCCATCACTACCTATATTTTAATAATAACATAACTAAGATATATTTTCAATCTCACATGACTCTTAAGCGTATTTTCAATTTAACAAAACAAATTTCTAGCAACAATTGAATAAAATATGGCATCAGTAATATAATTTGGTTAAATTTACTACACATAATAATTTAAAAAATTATTTTACTATTTTTCATGAGTATACAAAAAATTGATAGCAAAACAACTTTTTATTTTAATGCCTTATAAAATTATGCTATACACATGACCAGAAATCCAGAACTTTCTATGTAACATTGTGAAATAAAATAAACTTAATTAATCTACTGATGAAAAAATTGTTTTGGTTTTGGTTAAAAAAGATTAAATTAAAATCCCAATCTTAGCTCGAACTATCTTTACACCCCACCTTAAGTTAATACATTATATATGTTCCTAGTGATGTGTGATATGTTACACTACCCATGTATAGTGCACGGCAATGCTTGGACTACATAAATTAAATTTAATGTTGTTTTTTTTGCTAAGTCAGCTTTAAAAAAATACAATGTATTTGAAAATATTTTTCAACTAAACTTTTATTTGGCCTTAATATGGATTTAATTATATTTCCTAAGCCCTGAAGGCTGAAGTAATAAATCTAATTGTCAAGAGATTGAACTGCCTGTGACGAGGAGGTAGGGGTTTGAATCTCGGCAGGATGTATTGAGGGTGCTTATTTATGAATGGGTTCTGGCTCTCTCCCCATGCTGTTTCGGGCACATGTTTTCTAAATGTTGGCTTAATCGTTACTAATCCATTCGTGTAATTACATATGGATGGGATTAACGAATAAGCTATAAAGAGACGGCGAAGAACAAATATTTCCAAGAATAACAGTATTTGAAACATGTTTTCAACGCAACATTATACATCCAATAAACATAATTAGCAAAATACAAAAACAAGTTCATAATTAATGGTCTCAAACATATTTAATCTTTCTTTCTCACGTGTCTAAGAAAAGTTTCCCACATTAGGTAGAGCGTCGAATGGTGTTTCCGTGATTATAAATTGGACAAGACACGAATTGGATGGGCCGTGAAAATATAGACTTGCTCTCTGCGCGAGTAACTCAAGCAAAGAACCTCGACTTATGATTCAAACAACCACAAACCAGTGATTTTAAAAACCAAGCTCATTCTTCCATCGCCTTAGTTTTTCCGTAATGAACCTCAACTTATGGCTTCAAACAACCACAAACAAGTGACTTTAAAAACCAGGCTCATTCTTCCATCGCCTTAGTTTGTCCGTAATGAACCTCAACTTATGATTCAAACAATCACAAACCAGTGATTTTAAAAACCAGGCTCATTCTTCCATCGCCTTAGTTTGTCCGTAATGAACCTCAACTTATGGCTTCAAACAATCACAAACCAGTGATTTTAAAAACCAGGCTCATTCTTCCGTCACCTTAGTTTGTCCGTAATGAACCTCAACTTATGGCTTCAAACAATCACAAACCAGTGATTTTAAAAACCAGGCTCATTCTTCCGTCGCCTTAGTTTGTCCGTAATGAACCTCAACTTATGGCTTCAAACAATCAGAAACCAGTGATTTTAAAAACCAAGCTCATTCTTCCGTCGCCTTAGTTTGTCCGTAATGAACCTCAACTTATGGCTTCAAACAATCAGAAACCAGTGATTTTAAAAACCAGGCTCATTCTTCCGTCGCCTTAGTTTGTCCGTAATGAACCTCAACTTATGGCTTCAAACAATCAGAAACCAGTGATTTTAAAAACCAGGCTCATTCTTCCGTCGCCTTAGTTTGTCCGTAATGAACCTAAACGGTGTTTGCTCGTTCAGTATTAGATCTGTATTAATCCTTAATTAATAAAACTTACATTTAAATTAATTATAGATTAGTGTAGCATAAATAATACTATATATTTAGTTTTATATTAGAACTGTTAGATTTAGGTTATTTAGTTATTTTCTTACATACAAAAATGTATGTGCTCATTCACTTTTAAAATTTATTTAAGTATTATTTACTTTCAGTATGATAAAATTTTAAGTTTTCAATAAGTTAACAAGGGTGATTTTTTTTATTAACTACACTATACAATTGTGGCGCAAATACAATAGCAATCCTTCTTATTTCCTGCTCAAGGGCACGCGGAGTGAACATCTATCTCATCTATCCTCCCCTCATTTATATCTCATCTATCCTGGACTACCAGTGAAATGTTACACTTATCCTCTCCTCTTCTATATCTAATCTCTACTTTATTGGTGTAACTAAAGTGTCGATATCTCGTACGGGTAGTAAGACTTGGTGTCTGTGTACTATAACTAAAGGAGATTACCGATCTTCTGAGAGGAAGTCAGGGTTTAAAATACACGAGGTCAGCTACAAAAATATTGATAAATTCAACAACTGGTTTTTATTGAAATTTTAACTAGTACTTTCAAAGAGGTGCATTTACGAGTATATAAAAATGTTGATAAGGTCAAATGATGCTACCAAAATATTTTAACATTATATTACCCAAAAGATAAACCAATTTTATATGACTACTAATTCATAAAGTCTAGTTTTCTTATTATGAGTGTATAGTTTTCGTTTAACATTTGAAATAATAATTTACTCTCTAATAGAGTTTATACATTTATTGACTATGTTGGTTTTTATAACAAAATAGGGAAAATAGAATTTTATAAGAGCTTCCTTCTGATAGAATTGCTATAAAATACCAAAACAATAAAGATAAATGAAATTGAAATCAAAATAAAAAGTAAAGTACTGAAATTAAGATTTTGTTTTTTAGGAAGAAAACTCATTCTCATTTTAAGGCCAGGGAAGTTACGTCTCAAAGTAATTTTATAAAGACCCGCCTCGGTGGCGTAGTTGGCTAACGCGCTTGTCGTGTAGAGCTCTACTGCTGAGGACGGGGAGATCGAGGTTCAAATCTCGGTCGGGTGAACTGGGGGTGGTTTTTCCTAAATGGTTTTCCACTCTACCTCCACGCAAATGCGGGTTCACTTCCTCTAATTCAACCCCCCCAATTCCTAATCCATTAGAGTAATTAGTGCTTAAAGCGTATAACCCGAACGGGTAGTAAGACGCGGTGCTAAATATTATTATTAATTTTATAAAGACTATAATATTGCGCTAAAGTGTATTGGGGGTTTGACAAACCTAGAACAAATATGTCTGTAAATGTGAGATTATATCTACTCTGTTGAATCTCACCTTTTATTTTAGCACTACGTCTTACTGCCTGCTCAGGTTATACTCCTTATGCATTAATTAGGCTAATGATCTAGGAGTAAGAAAGTTTAAATTTAGAGGAGATGTACCGTCATTTGGATAGAGGGACAGTGGAAAACTATTTTGGTTAAGCCGGCCTTAGTCATCTGACCGAGAGAGACGCCTTAGATGACACAGCTATCGAAGCATGTTAATCTCATCCCTAACACAACATTAACAATGTATTATAAAGTATAGGAACAAAAAGGGTAAGAATAAAAAACTAAACCATAATTTATCTTGCGAGAAAATTGAGTGTAGTGTGTCAGCCAAAGATTGAACCAAAGAGTCAGAGGTTAGAAAAAAAACCATTCTGGGAATTTGCAAATAACTATAAGCATCGCAATCTTTTTCTAAGCTTATCTTAGCTCATGTATTATATCAACGCATTATTTGTTGGCTGGCAAAGGAAAACTGGGTTATTAAAGTATATTAAGAAAAACGATAAATTATATTTTGAAATTAATGTAATAATCATTCATAGCTTTATGAATGAGATACTAAAATTGGGATTTAAATTATTTATTGCGTAATTCCCAAACGGGTAGCAACCCTTGTATAGTAACGTGGAGGGGGGAGAGAGCTGTTAGGTTATTATTATTAGCACCGCGTCTTACTACCCGTTCGGGTTATACGCACTTACGCTAATGTGTAATGGTAGGGTGATTGTGAGAGGAATCCGAACCACGGTGGAGGCCTGGCATTCCCCACATTCACAAGATGTCTTGTCAGAGGTGACGGAAGGGTTTGGTAATCAGATGAATCTGTGCCGGGACCGAGGATTGAACCCCGGCCGCCAGCATAAAAGTCTGACACCTTACCCCTAGACCGCCAGGCCACCCGTTAAGTTAAAATATAATGTTGTTCTAAACCAAGTCCAGTCCGATATTAAACTCCACCGCTCGGAAAGGGGACTCGTGATTTAGTAGCATTAATAGTAGATGGAAAACATCCACAAAGAGCTCAGGTGAGATTCAAACCTCTACCTCTCCGTCATTGACAGTCGAGTATAATACTAGCTGACACCTTAAACCACATCACCACCAGTTTGTTTATCTTTAACTTAGTGAATGCATGTAATGAGATTGAATAGTTCCTATTTCCATCGTGTTCTCTTGGACTATAACTAGGTCACCAGTCGACAGAACATTGACTTTAAAAAATATCATGACCACCCATGTGGCTGTTTCCAAATTTATTTAAATTATATATATATACAACACAAAAGTTCAACTTGTATGTTAATTAGTGAACAGATCTATATTTTTTTGTAGTAAAATTATTCAAGTGTATACTAGTGATTAGCTATGAGAGGTGTGTATTATATAGGTAGATAGTAAGAAAATGCACTCTCATTTTCATGTAGGAGACAAATTAGGAAGCCCCTGTTAATCCTACTATCAACACCTAATGAAATTGGCTGTTATTTGTATGACAGCAAACTGAAATGCGAGTCAAACGCCTTTGACAGTTTTATCACCACTGCTGGTATCAAGACTATATTCGATATAACTAAATATTCCTTAGTAAATTCCTTACAATTATTGTTTATTATTTGCAAAAATTACTCGTAATTTTAACAAAAGAAATAATCGGTTCTCAGGTAACACACTAAGTACTTAAAATACTTATAAATATTCAGTTCATTGGCTTTAGGCAATTCAGCGATTCTATTGAACGGTTACTTGCTGGATTGAAACGGAATTACCGTAATATTTATATCCCGTTAGCTGTTTAATAAGTGGAGTAGTTTTATTCAATATCGCTTTTCGTAGTTATTGTTCCATTCATTCCCCTTCGTCTGACACGATGCAGAGCAAAACTTATCATTAAATTTTCAAAAATATACCCTCTCATTACCCTGCTTTGTTCTTAGATTTGAAGAGAGAAAAAAAAATTAGATATCCGTTATTATTGTACACCAAGAGATCTTCCTTTCTCTTAAAAAAACATAATGTACAGTTTGGTAGCCAAGCATATTGCAGCCAACAATGTACAATATCAGATTTTGAAAAGGGGCCACAACACCTATTTGCAATAATAACACCGGTACCCCTATACTTAGCCGGGCTTCATGTGCTGAGGAAACTGGTGTCAGAAGTGCTCTATCGACCTAGCTTAGCAAGGGTTACTTAGCCGGGCTTCATGTGCTGAGGAAACTGGTGTCAGAAGTGCTCTATCGACCTAGCTTAGCAAGGGTTACTTAGCCGGGCTTCATGTGCTGAGGAAACTGGTGTNCACCAGTTTCCTCAGCACATGAAGCCCGGCTAAGTAACCCTTGCTAAGCTAGGTCGATAGAGCACTTCTGACACCAGTTTCCTCAGCACATGAAGCCCGGCTAAGTATAGGGGTACCGGTGTTATTATTGCAAATAGGTGTTGTGGCCCCTTTTCAAAATCTGATATTGTACATTGTTGGCTGCAATATGCTTGGCTACCAAACTGTACATTATGTTTTTTTAAGAGAAAGGAAGATCTCTTGGTGTACAATAATAACGGATATCTAATTTTTTTTTCTCTCTTCAAATCTAAGAACAAAGCAGGGTAATGAGAGGGTATATTTTTGAAAATTTAATGATAAGTTTTGCTCTGCATCGTGTCAGACGAAGGGGAATGAATGGAACAATAACTACGAAAAGCGATATTGAATAAAACTACTCCACTTATTAAACAGCTAACGGGATATAAATATTACGGTAATTCCGTTTCAATCCAGCAAGTAACCGTTCAATAGAATCGCTGAATTGCCTAAAGCCAATGAACTGAATATTTATAAGTATTTTAAGTACTTAGTGTGTTACCTGAGAACCGATTATTTCTTTTGTTAAAATTACGAGTAATTTTTGCAAATAATAAACAATAATTGTAAGGAATTTACTAAGGAATATTTAGTTATATCGAATATAGTCTTGATACCAGCAGTGGTGATAAAACTGTCAAAGGCGTTTGACTCGCATTTCAGTTTGCTGTCATACAAATAACAGCCAATTTCATTAGGTGTTGATAGTAGGATTAACAGGGGCTTCCTAATTTGTCTCCTACATGAAAATGAGAGTGCATTTTCTTACTATCTACCTATATAATACACACCTCTCATAGCTAATCACTAGTATACACTTGAATAATTTTACTACAAAAAAATATAGATCTGTTCACTAATTAACATACAAGTTGAACTTTTGTGTTGTATATATATATAATTTAAATAAATTTGGAAACAGCCACATGGGTGGTCATGATATTTTTTAAAGTCAATGTTCTGTCGACTGGTGACCTAGTTATAGTCCAAGAGAACACGATGGAAATAGGAACTATTCAATCTCATTACATGCATTCACTAAGTTAAAGATAAACAAACTGGTGGTGATGTGGTTTAAGGTGTCAGCTAGTATTATACTCGACTGTCAATGACGGAGAGGTAGAGGTTTGAATCTCACCTGAGCTCTTTGTGGATGTTTTCCATCTACTATTAATGCTACTAAATCACGAGTCCCCTTTCCGAGCGGTGGAGTTTAATATCGGACTGGACTTGGTTTAGAACAACATTATATTTTAACTTAACGGGTGGCCTGGCGGTCTAGGGGTAAGGTGTCAGACTTCTGTGCTGGCGTCCGGGGTTCAATCCTCGGTCCCGGCATAGATTTATCTGATTACCAAACCCTTCCTTCACCTCTGACAATACATGTTGGGAATGTGAGGAATGCCAGGCCTCCACTGTGGTTCGGATTCCACGTTAAACTGTAGGTCCTCTATTTCATCTCACAATCACCCTACCATTACACATTAGCGTAATTGCGTATAACCCGAACGGGTAGTAAAACGCGGTCCTAATAATAATAATAATAATAATAATAATAATAATAATAATAATAATAATATTTAGACAGAGGACCCAGATTTGATTCACTGATTGGCCGAGTAAAGAATCATTTGTGAAATTGGAGAATCCCAGTTACAGTGATGAACTGAAGAAAATAGGACCGGTCTTTGTGTCTTTCCCTGAAATCACGTTGTAACATTATCAGTTATCTCAGAAAATACACGTGGACACCCCTGAAACCCAAACAAACCTAACTCACTCTGAAGGTGTTCACTGGAGCCAATCTTGACTTGTGTGTGCTGTTGTTGTCCAGGTCGCGGGAAGATGAAGAAGATGATGGGCTCCATGATGATGCTGTTTGGCATGAAGATGATGGCCATGATGCCCATAGCTATCGGCGGTCTGTTCCTCCTCGCCGGCAAGGCCCTCATCATCAGCAAGATAGCTCTGGTCCTCACCCTCATCATCGCCCTGAAGAAGTTGCTGGCCCAGAAACAGGACCACGGCCATCACGAGTCGCATGGGTGGCAGTCCGGCGGCGGAGGTGGGGGTGGTTGGGACAGGCGCTCCTTGGAGGCGATAGAGGCGGCGCACAAGATGGCGTACCGGGGGCAGGTGGCCGACAACACCGTGGTCCAGCCACAACAGCACTGAGCCCACCGCGTCACTCAGAGGGGAAAACCTGAAGACTCAGAAGAATATCCTTCTATCCTCCTCTACCCATCAGCACAGCCCAGTACTTGACCTGTTCAGGACCTACTAGCAGGGCTCAAATCTTTCACTGGTTGTGATTAAGGGGGGAAGTAACCATACTAGAAACACAATTGTTAAATTATATAACTTTTCCTATATTGTATCCATCATGGTATGTTTGTTCTCACACCTGTTTCATTTGTGAGTGTCCTGACCACACCTATTTCCTTTGTGAGTGCCCTGACCACACCTGTTTCCTTTGTGAGTGTCCTGACCACACTTGTCTCCTTTGTGAGTGTCCTGACCACACCTGTTTCCTTTGTGAGTGTCCTGACCACGCCTGTTTCCTTTGTGAGTGTCCTGACATTCAAAGGAGTCTTAATTGGAATCGTTATAATGGTTTGTTAGTACCCTTACAGCTTAACATAAGAATATGGGAGATATTACCTAATTATTTGTGGTGGCATTTTAAATGTTACTCGCGTTGTTTATTTATTTAAATACCTATTTTATGTATATATCAATACGCTACATGTGCACACACACAAAACTATATTCAAACGCGCTCACTAAATTTGGGAAAACAAAGTAAAGTTTTATGACAAAATAAAAACATGGATCATTGACGGTAAAATAAAATTATTAAACTTGTATAGTTAAATTTATTATTTCAATATAAGTTTTTTAATTACGTAGTCACTCAAGTGTTAACTCAATGATTGTCAAAAATAGTGTCTAAAAAATCCTCCACGTGTTTTATCTGCTTTGAAAAAAAAATATCCAGAATAACCCACAATGAAAACATTAGAATTAATAAATATTAATAAAAAATATCTTGAACACAGTTTACCTCAGTAATTTTGTGTGAATCCACACAAAAACATTATGCTTAGAAGTAGTTTCATGATTTATTTATTAAAAATAAACTCTCATAAAAAAAAGGTAAATTTCACACCTTCGAACCTTTACTACAACCCAAGTCGTTATATATATCCTGATTTTGTTTGGAAGAAAAGTAGAGAAAATCAAAACATATTTTTTTTTGCGGCCAACATTGATAATATTTTCTTATATTATTTGTGTTATTTGATAGGTATTGATAATATCTATCAACAGTTACAGCTGTAAATAACATGACTTGATGTATGAATGTATTAAAATCGTTTTAGTAACCTTAGTTCTTACCATCAAAATAAGGGTGTATTATAACAATTTGTTTGTATTCATACGAATTTTAATACTATATTTTTAATTAAAATTGTATTTTTATCTTGTCCCTTTAATGTTATCTGACTATCTAAGAGAAATGTAATGAAAAATTATTTACAAACTGTTTTAATTTTAAGGATTGTTTATTTATGTATTTTTATAACGATATAGTTTTATCTCATATTTAAAAAAATAATTGATATAACTTATTGACATAAACTTTAATCGGAAAACTAGTTAATATTTTACCATACAATGTACCATATGTTGCCAGACAGTATTACATCATCACTAATAATACCAAAGACGAACTTAACAACTTGCGGAAAAAAGAAATTATAATTTTTGTAGTGATTTCATGAAACATTGACTGTGACTTGGACATTTATAATTCAAACTAATTTGTACATTTATTCATATATTACGTCCGATTATTTAGTTGTTGTTTTAAACTATAATATATGTTATTTATTGATTCAAGTTGTATTATGTGTTAATAAATGTTGATTTTTAAAAAATACATGGTGTCTGTAATCATTTAAAACATATGTACTATATTATTATTATTAGCACCGTGTCTTACTACCCGTTCGGATTATACGCACTTACGCTAATGTGTAATGGTAGGGTGATTGTGAGATGAAATGGAGGACCTACAGTTTAACGTGGAATCCGAACCACGGTGGAGGCCTGGCATTCCCCACATTCACAAGATGTCTTGTCAGAGGTGAAGGAAGGGTTTGGTAATCAGATAAATCTTTGCCGGGACCGAGGATTGAACTCCGGCCTTCAGCACAGAAGTCTGACACCTTACCCCTAGGCCGCCAGGTCACCCATATGTACTATAAAACATTTACCTGAATCTATATCAAGGTTTTTGTAACACTTTAACAAGTACATCAATCCTGCTCATATTCAGACATGCTTGGTTAACTTTGTAACTTAGCACAAAAATAAATATCATTTGTATTTTTTAAATCTGGGAATAACTTAATCTTGGGAAAGCTTTTTGTCATTCTTGCACATAAATAAAAATATTCATGATTTGAATTTACTAAAAATGAATATGTTTGTGAGATCTATTTTATAAATAGTTAATCTGAATGGATTTTAAAACCAAATCAGTATAGGTATTTTTCTATTTTAGGTAAATACTAACGAGCTCTGTATATATTATTTAATAAATATTATAGTATTATAGACAAATGTAGCAAATTGTTCAAAAAGTTAAATAATAATATGTGGCAAACAATATGAAGCCCAGATATTCGGGTTGGACTCATAGAATATTGGAACTTATTGAATAAGGGTTTGACAATCAAATTAAAAAATTTCAAACAATCTGGATTAAATTTGAAAATATATATAGTATTTTTTCAACTTATAGAAATTATTATTTTTATTGTGGATTATATAAATGTTACAATAATGCCAGAATATGATATAACACTTTAATAATAACGCTACGGGTTAAAAATATAACACTAAATATCAAACTGATACAAGGAGGGAGATCTTATAAACATGTTCTGTTTAGGTTAGGTTAATCAGTTCTCGTAGATAACAGTGGGCAAGAATGCGAAGCTCCAGAACATTGCTCAGAATATTGATTTGAATACCTAGACGCAGGTGGGATAGTAACAATAGAGTGGACATGAAAGAGATGTGGTTTAAATAGTTAGGCTCGATATAAATCATTCAAGACAGACATAGGGTGTAATGAGGTTGTTTAGATAGAACTAGCTCAAGATAGGGATAGGGTAATGAGTTTAACTAGATAGAACTAGCTCAATATAGGAATAGGGTGTAATGTGGAGGACTGGATACAACTATCTCAGAATAGAAATAGGGTGTAGTGTGGAGGACTGGATACAACTATCTCAGAATAGGAATAGGGTGTAGTGTGGAGGACTGGATAAAACTATCTCAGAGTTGTGATATTTGTGTACTTCTTTAAGTGCGTCAATGAACTTTCAAGCTCCCAATGTCTTGAAGTAAGTAAGTACCATGTTAGCTCGTGAAGGTGTATATAAGAGTGACAGAAACTAATGAAGGAGAAGTAAGGGATATAATGTTTACACTAAGACTTTACAGTGTAACTGTGGTCTTGAAGAAAACAAACATTAAAAATCAACTGATAATTCCAACGTAATATTTACTTTAAAAAAAATTATATCTGGGCCATATTTTGATAAATCGTACTCATATTTGGCATGTAAAATTAAAATGATTAATTTAAAATATAGCCATTCTCGATAATGAGGGGGTGAAATACTGTTCGCCTTAATACATCGCTGATATATTTGACACGCGTAAATGATATTGTACTCTTTGATTTAGTTTATATTATAAAGAACGTACTTAGATGTTACATTCAAGATTAACATAACTGTTAATCAACACCAAATAAGAAGGGTATTAAAGCCAAACTGATAAGGAACGTCACTTTATTATAAAATGTAACATTAAGTAGGTCCCTTAAATTATAATTTTATATTTCCCCTTATTACAACTAAAATGAATATTACTAAAATTCTTTGATTAAATTAAATAAATTACAAAAAGATTTGGTTGAATATAATCTACGTTCAAGCGCATTATTAATTCCTTACTAATAAAGCCAATTTAGATAGATATTATAATAGTACATATTTAGTATCAACAAAATCAATTATCGCGCTATGTTTAGTATAGATCCAAACATCCTAGGCCTTATCAATACAATTTACAAAGTTATCACCTTAAATGGCAAGATTTTTAACGCCGTGTACTACTAACTGCTCGAGTAATACGCATATTATGTACTAAATATGTTTATGTGTATGGGACCAGAAGGTAGAATTAAAAGGAATTTTAGCCAAATTCACGTTGAGGGAGATTGTATTATTATTATTATTATTATTATTAGCACCGCGTCTTACTACCCGTTTGGGTTATACGCACTTACGCTAATGTGTAATGGTAGGGTGATTGTGAGCTGAAATGAAGGACCTACAGTTTAACGTGGAATCCGAACCACGGTGGAGGGCTGGCATTCCTCACATTCACAAGATGTCTTGTCAGAGGTGAAGGAAGGGTTTGGTAATCAGATAAATCTTGGCCGGGACCGAGGATTGAACCCCGGCCAGCAGCATAGAAGTCTGATACCTTGCCCCTGGACCTCCAGGTCACCACAAGGGAGATTGTAAAATTATTTATGAAAAAACATTCTAAGTGCACGTGACCTTGATAAAGTCCCGTTATCACAGTATATTCCTAGAATGACGCCTTATTAGACAATTCGACCATCAAATTAGGAAAATGTTCAGTTCTAAACTAATTTACTTGCTAATAAAACTAGCGTTTTTCAAGGTTAGCTTGATTACATTTAAATTTAAGTGTATTTTTGTACCAAGTGTGATTTAAACTTATAATATTATTTAAACATTTTAAATATAGTTTTAAAATAAGAAAACAATTATATTTTCAGGAGCTGACTATAAAAAGATTGATGGAATAAAATGTATTATTTATGATTTTATTTTATTAATACTGTACCTATAAAATACTATGTTTCCTTTTAATACAAAACTACATTATTCCACTATTACTCTAAAATAATGCCCATAGCAATAATATTTCAAAATTGTGTATTATCTTATTTTTGTGAGTATTAATTCCTTCAGCCCCTGATGTTGAAAACATGGCCGCAATAAAGGTTTGTCACTCCGGATATTCCTTGTTACAGTTCCTGTGAAGGTTTAGTTTCAAGTGGAAAGGGGGGGGGGGCTGTCAGACAACCTACCACATGCTCTACGCGCGAATGAGAGAGAGAATACAATTTGGCCTCAAAGGTTCTTTAATATATCTTAATAACAGGTGACACTTAAATACGATGGCTACTTTTTATGTTAAATAAGTTCAATCAAATTCAGCTGTAATAGATTATAATTTAGAATTATTATAGATATTTAACACACTATAAGCCATTAATAAAATATATATTTCCCACTCAAGTACACCAGTTTGATATCTTAGTTTCCAGAATAAAGACGAATTGCAATTTAATAGTTATATTGTTATTTTATGAAATTAATCAGGCCTGACATTATAAGAATTTTAGTTTGAATACCACTAGCACCAAAATATAATGACACTACAGATAAATGTAATTATTAATATCAATGAACGTATATAATGTGGTAAATACCCATTTGAACTAATTTTTGCTTTTTATGTGAATGGACTTCGATAGGTCTTGGTTTAGTACATGCTTCAGATTTAAATTCTGTAACTGCAGATCGATCAAGACCTTCTACAATTTACTGTGACAGTGAATCTTACTCCTCAATAAACGAACATTTTACAACAAACTAGTTTATAGCATGCGCGTTAAAAACATTAGTTATGCCATTAGAGGAATTCTATAGAAAATATAAGACATAATATTTTGTTTAATATCCAATCATTTATTTTAAAGTCGACATTTATTGTATGTCATGCTTTTACTGGAACTGGTGACCTGGTGGTCTAGGGGTAAGGTGTCGGATTTCTGTGCTGGCGGCCGTGGTTCAATCCTCGGTCCCGGCACAGATTTATATGATTACCAAACCCTTCCTTCACCTCTGACAAGACATCTTGTGAATGTGGGGAATGCCAGACCTCCACCGTGGTTCGGATTCCACGTTAAACTGTAGGTCCTCCATTTCATCTCACAGTCACCCTACCATTACACATTAGCGTAAGTGCGTATAACCCGAACGGGTAGTAAGACGTGGGGATAATAATAATAATAATAATAATTTTCCTGGAAACTCAGTACAAAGGGATTGCATACTATTAAAATAATAACTGAAAAGTATTTATATTAAACACATTGTCCTACACAAGTTATTTGAGACAGACCCCCATACTTGTGGCCACGTGGACCGAGACTCGGGTCTAGTCCTGTATGGTATGCTAGTGACTGCTGTATGTAATGAGGCTGGTTTTATATACAAATATACCCTTATCACCGCACTACCTTCTGGGTATATATACTTTATATGCTATATTCCTCATACCTCCCCCACTCTTGTAGAAACTGTGTAAGATCACTCTGTATATGTAGATCTAGGATGTGACAAGACAAAGCATTCCAGAAACCTTTACATCACGTAGAGTTTAGCCTGCAGCTATCATGAACTAAACCATGGTAATGGATAATCCCAGTATTGCAAGTGCAGCGTTTGGAACTGAGTCCAACCATGACCAACTGGCTCAGTTTTGCTCCAAATGCATGCTCAAGGGAGATATAATTATTATCTCACGTACAATTTTAGAAATGCAATAAAAGTCATCGGATTCTGTTCTTAAAGAATAATGTGGCGTAAATAAAACCACAAAAGCGTGGTAAAGAATTTGTAGAAAAATAATTCGACCATAAAATGGATATTACAAAAAAGAGAATAGAATAAAAAATTATGGTGAGTACTTGTTTGAGTCTCAGTTATCGTTGTGTTACTGCTCTGTGAGGTGCTTGGCAGACATTTTCAAGTTATTTCTTCAAACATATCACTTTGGTGATGAGCCAGTAATCGTTTGTTCTCGCGGTGGGAAATATATATCTTCTAAATTAGAACCAAATACTTGTATGTAAGCAAGTAAGTAATTTATCAGTTTTCATCTCATTTTTATCCATAACATTTTATATTTATTTACATAAAAACATAAATAATTGGTTTTTAGAGGTGTTAATGCGAAGTGTTACGTAACACAAGATGTATGTTACACCAAACAGTGTCCGCAAAAAAATAAGTTTATATTGAAGAAGTGAATATGCTTATTATGTATTATATTTCGAAGAATCAATGCGCAGCTTTGTTCCTTCTGTGTAACTTATTAACTTCTTTAAATGGAGGACAAACACTGGATATCTCAAACTTTAGCTTCAGAAATTTTGCTGATATACAATGGAAGGACTTGTATGATAAAATAGATCGATACAGAGTTCCTCAAGCTGCTGAAGAGTTTTTGAAAAACAGAGGAACTAACAACGACGAAAGAGAAAGATTTTATTTGAATGACTATAGTGAATATCCCAATGATAAACATATGTTACGTTATAATGGGAACAACGCCTGGGTAGAAATACCGAGCAGTAAGAGCGATAGAAGTGGCCCGAATGTCATTCATGATTTGTCAATTAGCTTCGCTGATCCACCGGGAAATGAAGAGGCATATGAACAAAGTAAAGAGAGGTCCACCGCAGGTGAACTTCCTGTTGAAAAGGATAGGATTGTATCTAAAGACAGAGTTGTACAAGGTAGAAAATTAATGCATAGAAATTGGAAAGAAAAATATTTCGATGACCAAATTTCTACCCATGAATCTTCTGAAAAGGTCCACTTTGAAGAGAGAGATATCTTCCAACGAGATATTAAGGATACCAATCTATATCTACCAGTTACCACAAAGGTAAATGTTAATCAGCGAAGAAATGCCGATGAATCAGATGATAGCAGTTTGAAATATAGAAAGATTGTGTCAAGGGAAGAACTTCATATCCCTTTAGCGAACTTTGAATCAAAAACTCTCCGTGGACAAATATCTCACCAGGGCAAGACGTTTGGCGGGGGTGAAGGGTATAACATAGGTGGCGGGGGTGTTCATGTTCACATTTATCGGGATCAAGACACTGACAAGAGCTGTTTTAACGGATGCAAGGGTGAACCACGTAGTGCCCTCGGTCTGATTGATATCTCGGGGGATGAGGAGGCCGTGACACGAGACAGAAGAAATTCACAGGTCACAGTTTCCACCAAGAAAAATAGAGGCTTCATCAGGAATTTCAATCATCTAGTTAGGACTGCAATCAGTGCCATCACTGGAGATACAAGTGAACACAATCACCAAGGTAAGAAGGGTATTAACTAACTTCACCAGGATTACAATCAGATGCCATCACAGGAGATACAAGTGAACACAATCACCAAGTTAAGAAGGGTATTAACTAACTTCACCAGGAGTTTCAATCGTCAAGTTAGGATTACAATCAGTGCCATCACTGGAGATACAAGTGAACACAATCACCAAGGTAAGAAGGATATTAACTAACTTCACCAGGATTACAATCAGTGCCATCACTGGAGATACAAGTGAACACAATCACCAAGGTAAGAAGGGTATTAACTAACTTCACCAGGATTACAATCAGTGGCATCACAGGAGATACAAGTGAACACAATCACCAAGGTAAGAAGGGTATTAACTAACTTCATCAGGAGTTCCAATCACCAAGGTAAGAAGGGTATTAACTAACTTCACCAGAAGTTCCAATCACCAAGGTAAGAAGGGTATTAACTAACTTCACCAGGAGTTTCAATCATCTAGTAAGGACAGCAATCAGTGCCATCACTGGAGATACAAGTGAACACACTCACCAAGGTAAGAAGGGTATTAACTAACTTCACCAGGAGTTTCAATCATCTAGTTAGGACTGCAGTCAGTGCCATCCCTGGAGATACAAGTGAACACAATCACCAAGGTAAGAAGGGCATTAACTAACTTCATCATGAGTTTCAATCATCTATTTAGGACTGCAATCAGTTACATCACTGGAGATACAAGTGAACACAATCACCAAGGTAAGAAGGGTATTAACTAACTTCACCAGGACTTTCAATCATCTAGTTAGGACTGCAGTCAGTGCCATCCCTGGAGATACAAGTTAACACAATCATCAAGGTAAGAAGGGTATTAACTAACTTCATCAGAAGTTTCAATCATCAAGTTAAGACTGCAATCAGTGCCGTCACAGGAGATACAAGTGAACACAATCACCAAGGTAAGAAGGGTATTAACTAACTTCACAAGAAGTTTCAATCATCTAGTTAAGACTCCAATCAGTGCCATAACAGGAGATACAAGTGAACACAATCACCAAGGTAAGAAGGGTATTAACTAACTTCACCAGGAGTTTCAATCACCAAGGTAAGAAGGGTATTAACTAATTTCACCAGGAGTTTCAATCATCTAGTTAGGACTGCAATCAGTGCCATAACAGGAGATACAAGTGAATACAATCACCAAGGTAAGAAGGGTATTAACTAATTTCACCAGGAGTTTTAATTAGTTTGATTTTATTTCCGCAACCAACAATCAGAAGTCAAGAGATTACTTATTTCACGTGTTGTAATAATAGTTATCCATTTCTTATTAAGTGATTAGAGGCATACATTAGTGAAGACTGATTGTTTTAGTAAATTCCATGCTTTTAATAATTTACTATTAACTAACAAATACTTTAAAATGTTTATATTGTAGTAAAATTTCGATAGGGATATGTATCGTACTTTTGTAAATGCAGAAATGAACTTTTGAGTTCCTAATGCCATAGATTAGGTAGGGGTGTGTAGTATTATTGTTTTAGGCTTAGTTGTATTAGTTAAATTGATTAATGTTAAAATTGTTTAAATGTGATGTGATTAAACGACCCGTTATTAGAAGAAAATGTTTGAGTATAGTATTATTAACACTTATAAAAACAATATTGGGATTGATATAAAATAAATAAATAATAACAAATGGCTCAGTGGTGTTGTGTTCAGTGAACCTGGCTACGAGTCTAAAGGTAACGGGTTTGACTCCCGGCTGGTGGTATCTCTATGGTCACCAACATTTTGTTAACTCTTGAGTTAGGTTTAAGTGGTTCCACTGGTTCCATATCTTCATACTCACAATAAATATCACCTCATCTCATCAGGTCATAGAAAGAGCCTCCACAGAAAGGCTGTACTGTTAGCACCGGCTAAGCTTTCCACAAGGTTGGTTACGGGTGGTGTAGCCCCGACACGCAATAAATTAGTTAAAAAAGAATAAGCTAATGTAGTAACATACTAGATGAAGTCATCTGTAAATTAGCTTAAAATTAATTTTCAAAAGTACCAAATTATATTTACAAGTAATGGATAGCGATTTGTTTTATATAAAATAATTAAAAGAGTTCGTTATGACTAATATAAAATGAATCTTAATTTAATATAGGGCAAACAAATATAATTATAGAAATCTAATTTTTATTTTAAAATATAAAACCATTAAAATGTATAGTAATTTAATAGAACACAGTCATATTATTAGAACTAAAAGTCTATTATATAAACAAATGAAGGAAAATAGCTCTTTGCACATTATATAAAAACAAACGCTCATCATCTTGTCTTATTCATTATTAATTTATTAAAAGTATTTTACCTGCACTCTCTAAACTTACATGTTAAGTCAGCCCATAAGAATTTATATGAGTGAGATCTAAAGGACCTACCAATTTTGCCGGGAAATGTATTTTCACATACCTCCCAAGATTCTTTTACTTACCAAAATCAACCACGAGACTCATGGCGTTACTTCCCCTACGAAGGAAATTGTGCTAAAGATGCTCATCACTGGGAAAAAATACATCGAGCTCAGCTGGGATTGAACCAACGAGCATCGGGCACTCAGTTGAGAACTTTACCCCCAGACCAACGAGCTCAACAAATTATCTTAGAATTTGTTTGGTTTATACTTATACTTTAGTTACGCTTGTGGAATAAGTTTGAGGAAGAAAGAATGTATTAATAAATGTAGTAAAACTTGCGCCTAGGTAGAGTGGGAAACTATTTATAAAAACCATCACACCTAGGTTTAAGCCCAAAATTCCCGTTACCGCCAGTAGAGTCTAACGCGAGAGTGACTCGTTAGACCATTCAACTCTCATTTAATGATATTTTACAATACTCTAAATAAAATCTGCTTATTTTAACTAATGTTGCCTTTTAATTGGTTTCCTATCAAACATTCCCTTAGAATTTTAAAGACATACAAATCTGTTTAGCAATTTCAACTGTCTAAATGCAATAAACATAAGATTTGGTAATAAATTCTATTTTAAAAACATCAAGGTAAATCAAACCAAATATTAATTTTGAAATTTTGAAATTCTTTATTTAATGCTTGGACGAAATTTTGACCAGTTTGTTGTACTCTCATTTTTATTGGCATGTGTAATTTATTTTAGTTTTTTTTTACCACCTTACTTTACTACCTGTTTGGGTTATACCCTTGTGTACTAATACGCCAATGGTTTTAGAGATTAGGAAACGTTATATTAATATAAAGTATAGCCAAATTTTCTTGGATTGAAAGTGGAAACCCATTTTGGATAAACCACCCTCAGTAACCCGATCAAGATTTGAACCCTGATCTCCCCGTCATCAGCAGTCTAACAGCAAGAGTAATGTGTTAGACCACGTGGTCACTGAAGTGGGTTAATTTTATTGTTGATATGTGAGAATAATCCTAGATAACACAAACATGAGATGAAAACATGCAATTAGTTTTAAAGTCGGTACAAAAGTAAAATCTAAAATGGCACCATCATTTATCCACAGATATCTTAGATTATTACACTATCCAATATAAATTACTATTCAAATATGGGATACTTTGACCTATTAGTTCGCGATTTCAATAAATATACAACATACATAAATAATGTGACAAATTTAAATTTTGTACTTTTACACATAATTACATTAAAAGAGTAAATATATTACATATTTAAATATCATGAGAGTCATTTTGACATTAATTTACGTATTTACTATCAATGAATAAGATGAATTAAATACCCAAGCTACTAAATTTGTTATGTGAGGAATGTCAGGCCTCCACCGTGGTTCGGATCCCACGTTAAACTGTAGGTCCTCCATTTCATCTCACAATCAACCTACCATTACACATTAGCGTAAAGTGCGTATAACCCGAACGGATAGTAAGACGCGGTGCTAATAATAATAATAATAATAAATTTGTTAGTTATGGCTTAAGCCGCTCTTAATATCAAATTATGTATATTGCAAATAACACCTGTTCTCTTGACTTGAACCCAAGTACTTTATTTAAGTACAACAAAGTTCTGACCCGCCTCGATGGCGTAGTTGGCTAACGCGCTTGTCGTGTTGAAGCTCGACTGCAGAGGACGGGGATATCGAGGTTCGAATCTCGGTCGGGTGAACTGGGGGTGGTTTTTCCTAAATGGTTTTCCACTCTACCTCCACGCAAATGCGTGTTCACTTCCTCTAATTCAACCTTCTCAATTCCTAATCCATTAGAGTAATTAGTACTTAAAGCGTATAACCCGATACTGATATTATGAAGCGCTCGAATGATTGCAAGCTGTCAAGAGGACTTGATCACGGCCATTGCACAAACAGTGAACTAATGCGTATCGTAAGATAAATTAAATATCCGAACTATTGAGGCTCTTTCTAGCTGACGATTTTCTGCACGTATATCAAAGACTTTGCCTTTAAAAAAAATATGAGTGAATAATTACCCTGAGCATGGGATGACTTCAGGATAACTCAGTGTCTGGAGTATAGTTGTACTGTATATAGCTCCCGGGTTCAATCCCCATGCCCAGGTGTCATTTTTAAATAAATTAAAGAATACAAATGAACCGTTTTTAAATCAAATTAAAGCTACAAGTGAAAAATAGACAATCACACTACACACAAAATATTATAAGTTTTAATATGTGTGTTTTAATGCATTAATTTTAAAGAGTTTATTGTGCATTCTTTAAAAAAAAAATTAAAAAAATTAAAGCAAACCAAACACCCATAGTAGATGTTTTAATCTATTAATTAGTTAAGGCTTATATAACAATATTCATCATCTAGAATACTTATGCATGCTATGACACATTAAACTATAAGATACGACCACAATTTGTCCATAGCTAAAGATACATCATTATATTAACATAAATGTTACGGCGCACCGCACGGACTCTCTCTCTCTCTCTCTCTCTATACACTCGTAAGATTTCTGAACGGAATAATGTGCATTGTATCATCACCACTCCACATAAGAACACGAATAAAATAATATACAATGATGTAGAATCTAATTGAGTCCAAAATGGAGATAGAGCATTGCTGTACCAACATTTCTCCTAAGAGGTTTAAGGAAAAATAACATACTTTTTTTAGATACTTAATTATGTTTAACTACCCTATGGCATTGGAGAATTATTGCGTTAAGACTTAAGTAGTATATGTTTACAACTAAAGCTCACAAAATTGTATAAATATGTTTGCAAATATCTCAGAAACTGTTGCGTATATAAAAATATATGTTAAATAAACGTTTTTTTTTATTTCTAATAGTCCTACAATTTTGCAATGATAAGCTGTTTAGTATCTCAAATAGTTGTGGAGATACGGAAATTAACGCTTCTGTAAAGTACCCTAAAATCATTTTCATGGGAAAATGAAAATAGCCAGTTTATTTATAATCTTAATCAACGCCTGGATACGAATTTTAATCAAAATCGTTGGAGCAGATTTTGAGAAAACCTATTTTTTCTCTTTTCACCCCTCATAAAACTACTCTTAATTTTAAGTTTAAACAGACACACAGACAGACGGCATTGCAAAGACTATTTTTTAGGGTTAGGGGGGCTCATGAGACGTCGACATCCAACAACATTTCAGGTTAGATTTTTTTACGGTCGCAATACTTAAACTTTAATGTCCAAAAGTTAAAAATATATATAATTTCGTATAGATTGAAAGTTATTGTTTTTATAAAAATATGTTTCGAATAAAATATTTGTATTATAAATATATATATACATATTTGTAATGCTAAGTAATTTCATATCTCAAATAATTTCGGAGATATTATAAAAAATGTTAATTTACGCAACAGGCCGGAGCCCTTAAAGCCATTTTGCCGAAATATTGAGAGTATCCGTTTTGTTTGGAATATTTATTAATGTTTAAAAATGAAATTTAATCAAAATCGTTAGAGCTGATTTTGAGAAAATCGACTTTTCTCTCTTTTTGCCCTTCAGTAAACTACCCATAATTTTAGGGGTACATATCCAGTTTCAAAAACCCCTCGGGGAAACTCTATGAAAACCCTAGATATCAAGTTTTAGCTCAATCGGTTAAATAGTTTAGGCTCTAGTTGGAGGTACAGACAGACAGACGAAAATTTAAAAACCACTTTTTCGGATTCAGGGAGTCATGAAACGTCAAGATTCATCAAAATCTCGAGTTCGATACGATCACCATACTTTCTTATCCTGTAAGATAGAGAGAAAGTAAAAATCAGTGGCTTGTCTTGCAGTGTTACCAGGGAAATATGAGCTAGTCTAAACTTTGCCAAGAGATGGTTAGCTTCATGCGATATTCTCTGTAGTTTTTACATTATTTCTTCATGATAGCGTGGGTGCATATCCTCACTTTTATCCTACTCATCCCTTGTATAAAGCAGATATATTATTTAAAAAGGGAAAATATTTACCAAACATATTGAATTCATCATTATATTAGGCTGTTAATAAAGTATAATTTTCATTAAAAGGATCTTTTAGGAAATTTGAGTATATCTTTTTGTTGCCAACATTGCTGGAATTTTACTATATTATTATAGTTATTTTGTAGGTTTAGATACTAGCCATTAAAGTACTAACTGCGTTTAGCATGACTTGACATATGAATAATTCAAGGTAGATCTAGTAACATTCCTAGATGTCGAATAAACCCCTTCCATTAAATTTCAACTCTACACTTGTGTGTTGAACTTTATAGGGTAACAACCCGCCTCGGTGGCGTAGTTGTCTAACGCGCTTGTCGTGTTGAGTTCGACTGCTGAGGACGGGGAGATCGATGTTAGAATCTCGGTCGGGTGAACTGGGGGTGGTTTTTCCTAATTGGTTTTCCACTCTCCCTCCACGCAAATGCAGGTTCACTTCCTCTAATTCAACCTTCCCAATTCCTAATTCATTAGAGTAATTAGTAACTTAAAGCGTATAACCCGAACGGGTAGTAAAACGTGGTGCTAAATATTATTATTATAGGGTAACAAAAACTTCAAATGTATTATATGAGATTAAATCTAGTTTTTGTAAAATTATTTAAACTATTGTATAATTAATTTATTACTAATTTTTATATATCATAAAGATGATTTTAAAAATGTATGATAAATATTTATGATATTTGTATTGATAATTTTAGACGAAACAGAAAAGTCTGCACGGAAGAAATCTAAGAAAAGCAAGCTGAAGAAGTTCATCCTCCCTCTGTTGCTGGCCTACAAGCTTAAGTTCTTCGCGCTGATCCCGCTGATGCTGGGAGGGTTGGTCCTCATGGTTGGCAGCACTGGGCTCGCGGGATTCTTCTTTGCCATGTTTGCCGCAGTGATGACTCTGCGTTACAGCAGCCAACCGCAACCCCACTGACGGAACGAGACAAGTATCGACCTCACGGTTACGTTCTCGATATCACTTGACCAATCTCACTTGGGAATAATTTAACTATTTAAATTTGTGTTCATTGATTAGATTAAAAATCTCTAATAAGTAAAAAAAGTATTCAATGTTTTCACTCTGATAGTTGATGCATAACTTGATTTTATTAGGAATGGAACACATTTTAAAATAAACGGTACGGAACTCCGCACGGACTTTCTCGCTCTATTGTTTGAAAATGGAGATATTTACTCAAAACTCGTAATATATAATGTGAAATTAAATTATATACTCTAGCAAACCCAAGCATACATTGCACTATACTTATATAAAACTTTTTTTTAAATCCCGGTTTTAAATTTTATAATTTTGTTTTTAAAGAATTATTGTCCTCATTTGTATGTTTGGACCGATAAAAAAGATCAATGTTGGGTCCACAAAGGTCAACGCTTGGTATTAAAATTTCAACTTCCAGTTAAATTTTTCGACATTTTATTAGGTGTTGCAAATCTTCATTCAATCGCATTTCTATTAAACTCCTCATTTATAAATTTGGTCCAATAAGAATTGTAAATATTTACTATTGAGTCTAAAATGGAGATAGATCATTGTTGTACAAACATTTCTCCTAAGAGGTTTAAGGAAAAACAACATAAACTTTTTGAGACTTACTTATATTTAATTACTCTCTGGCACTGGAGAATTATTGAGTTAAAACTCAAGTAGTATATGTTTACAACTAAAGCGCACAAAATTGTTATAATATATTTGCCAATATTTCAGAAATTGTTGGATTTATAAAAATATATTTTATATAAATGTTTTTTAATTTTTAATACTACTCCAATTTTGAAATTATAAGTTATTTATTATCTCAAATAGTTGCGGAAATACGGAAGTTTCTGCTTCTGTAAAGTATCATAAAATTATTGACATGGTAGAATAAAAATAGCCAGTCTATTTATAATATTAATAAACACCTAGATACGAACTTTAATCAAAATCGTTAGAGTCGATTTTGAGATAATAGATTATTTTTTTAATTGTTAAAGTCAATTTTGAGAAAATCGATTTTTTCTTTTTTAACTCTTTCTTAAACTACTCATAATTTTAAGTTTAAACAGACACACAAAGAGACGTCAGTAAAAGACCACTTTTTAGTTTTTGGAGGGTCTTGAGACGTCAACATCATCAAAATTTCAGGTTAGATTTTCTTTTGCGGTCTCAATACTTTTACCTTTTGTGTTCGAAAAGTTAAAAAATATATATATTTACGTATAATTTGAAATTTATTGGTTTTATAAAAATATGATTTTTATAAAATATTTGTATTATAAAGAGACCAACATATTAGTACAGAAAAGTAATTTCATACCTCATTTAGTTTAAAAGATATTGTAAAAAATATAATTTACGCATCAGATCAGAGGCCTTAAACTCATTTTGCCGAAATATTAAGATACGTCATTTTGTTTGTAATCTTTATAAATATTTAGAAATTAAATTTAATCAAAATCGTTAGAGCTGATTTTGAGAAAATCGACTTTTTCTCTTTTTGCCTCTCAGTAAACTACCCTTAATTTTAGGGTTGGATATCCAATTCCAAAAATCCCTCGAGGCAACCCTATGAAAACCCTAGATACCAAGTTTTAGCCCGATCGGTAAAATAGTTTAGGCTCCAGTTGGAGGTACAGACAGACTGACGGAAATTTAAAAACAACTTTTTCTGATTCAGGGGGTCATGAAATATTGAGATTCATCAAAATCTCGAGTTAGATTTTTTTGGCGATCACAATACTCGCTCTACCTGTAAGATAACGAGAAAGTAAGAATACAAAATATATATTTATTACGGTCAACATTAATAATATTCTAGAAAACTATTAATTCTTTTTTATAGAAATTGGTACTATCTATCAAACGTGACAGCCCCATAACGCATGACTTGACGTATGAATATGTTAAATTATATCTAGTTGCTTCTTTTAGATGTGAAAGATTTCCATATTCATATTATGGTATAGATAAATTTTATAAGAAGTATCAAGTTTTAATACTATATTCAAAATTCAAATATATTAAAATGTAATGTGTATATAAATATATTTATATTAATTATAGAGTAAAGTTGTATGGCGTATAATAAATATATTTTACACTTTAATCTTACCAACGCTATAATTTAGAAACCAGCATGGAAGGCCTATTAGCCTATTTAAGACTTGTTTAATTTTTTTTCTCGACCCAATGTTAAATACAACTATAACTGGAACTCGCTGGATATTACATTTTTGATCTAGAACTTATCATCTATATTGGCCTTCCAAATTTAATAATTACTTTATTGTAATTAGAAAGAGGAATATAGATTGTTTAACAAATTGTACCCACATTAGCATGTAGGTAGAATGGGAAACAATTGAGGACATAAACACTCTCATTAAACTTGGCCAGGATTTGAGCCCAGACATCCCCATCACTGTAAAACCAAATAAAATGAACCTGACGTTTAATCTACCTACTGATGTAGATGTTAATTTAATCCTCACATGGGTACGCGTGGGTAATAAAATACTCAAGTTTGATATGTATTGGTATGGTAAAAAAAAGTTGGATAAAGGTAGGATTCCCTCGGTGCGACTCGCATCTGCGACTACAGACGCGTTGTGGTGAGTCGCAGATGGTGTTTCCCTAGATGTGTCTCTTGGGCGCCAGTCGTGGGAAATTTTATGTGCAGTACAGATCGTTCCTCAATTCTTAGAGTTCTTAAATTGTGTTTTATTTAATGTTCCGTGTTATTTTGGAATACTGTGGATTAAACCATACTAACTTTATCGACCAACGATTCCTGAGATCTAATTCCATGTGTTGTCCTTAACATGCTTGCCCGGGAACACTGGCGAAGATATGTCAGAGATTTAGGAGTGCTTCCCCGCCTATTTAACTACATTTTGGTCCTATTCTATGGAGAAAACTTGGACCATTTTCAAAACCAGGCCGATCAACCATAAAACTAAACACAACTCTACTAAAACACACTCTTGCTCGGTGGTGCTCTCAGGGCGGTGTAGACGCAGACGCAATGTAGAGACGCAGGACGCGCACTCTGGTGACCAGTCGCAGTCGCCTCGAGGGAACTGGCCACATAACAAAGTATGGAAACCAGTCTGGTCACCAATCGCAGTCGCCTCGAGGGAACTGGCCACATAACAAAGTATGGAAACCAGTCTGGTCGCCAGTCGCAGTCGCCTCGAGGGAACTGGCACACATAACAAAGTATGGAAACCAGTCTGGTCGCCGGTCGCAGACACGAGGCGCGCTGAAGGAATACTACCTTGACTTAGATTCATGCTACAATTTCCATTCCTTCAATGTAACTTTGACTGTCTACAGGTATAGTGGGAAATATATTAATTTAATTAATAGTATAAATTTGTATAATAAAAAGAATGCACTTGGATAGTACAACTACTTAAATTGATTAGGACAATTTATTTGGTCAATTGAACAAGATAGAATCAGAACAATAACATATGGATAATTTATTGAGGGAGAAACTAATTTATCATGAATTAAGTTAAATGTAGTAACCCAACCTGATTAGAAACAATATAAGGAGAAGAATATAATCACACAGATGATGAACGTTACTTTATACTTATCAGCTAATCCTATAATCTGTTACTACTTTAAATATTGCATCAGCACAGATTTATATTCTTTCCTTGTTTTCACACAATTAATTTCAGAACATTAATAATAATTATAATAGTAATTAATAATGATAAGAATATAAAATATCAATAATAACAAATAACTAAATAGTGTTAAAAACAGTAACAATATGCAAAAAATAAATCAGAATATTGTAAATATAGATATTATAGGCAGAACTTCTACAGGGTAAATTATTGATGTGGGAGTTCCTTAAATAACTCTCCGAGTTTAGCTTTTCTTTTGTGATAGAAGTCGAACTAAACAAATCTAGAATTGATAGATAGATTGAATCTCAATGATCGTTTTTCATAAATATTATTTTACTTGTTTTATTTGACTTAATTCATGATAAATTAGTTTTTTCTTGAATAAATGATCCATATGTTATTGTTTTGATTCTATCTTGTTCAATTGACCAAAGAAGTTGTTCTAATCAATTTAAATAGTTGTTCCATCCAAGTTGGTTCCTTATATTATAAATTTATATCTCTCTTTACTACAACCATAATAAACATTAGTGATATAATCCTGTGTAAACTTAATCTATTTGAAATAAGTTCATTGGTCAGGCATGAAATTTGAGATTTGTTTGGTTATCAAATTGATATTTGACCCACAATTCCATTGTTTCGTCTATTTCAGTCTAAATATTTGCCATGGCTTGGATTTTTTGTTTGCCTATTGAAGCAAGGCCCGACAGGTATATAAAGGTATCATTGTTGAGATTACAGTTCGAGTTCTCAGTGTCTTATAGTGGTACATGCCTTAGATATAAGATATTTCCCAGTATTTTGTTGATATAATACATTTGTTTTAGAAATATAACATCCCTAATCATAATGAAGAAACAAAAAGTCACTAAACATTTTGTATAATGTTAGTATGAGGTTGGTAAAATACTGCAGAACTTATTGATAATTACTGAAAAATAGTTGCTAGGTTTTTTTAAAGAGGTATTTTTAAACTTTACCTTCACTATAAATAGTATTTGTATTGTACTGTAGGTGTATTCCCATTACATTTGTAAGAAAACCAATTACAGGAAAATTGCGTAATAATCTGAAAGTATAACCCTTTTATAAAATCATTCCATGTTGTAAATTCAGGCACTTTCTATAATGCTAACAATACAATAAATATGATTTATCAATTAGTATTATTTAATTTAGATTTTAATAGTTTGTGTTTAAATTGATTAAAATCGAAAGAAAACGCACAAAAAATAATTATATGTATTCCATACTATTATTTATAGCTGTGTTAATATTTACTGTGTTATTAAGCGCCCTGATCTTAGGTTTTTGTTAAATATACCAGCTCATGGGTTACTGATTAATGGATGATATTGTTTTTTATTATTAAAAGTTCAAAAAATTGTTATATAGTATTGTGTTTGTGTATTTGTATAATCATACACTAACATTTTCAATGAATGTCCATCCGTCTGACTGTTGTCCGTCTGTCTGACTGTTGTCCGTCTGTCTAACTGCCTGTTTGTGTTTATGGCTCTTGCTCAAGCTCCAAAATCATTTTATATATTTTGTTAAAACCTTATATTTAGATCTCCTATGGCTATAATTCTGATATTGGCTCTTAGGTTAAGGCTAGTTTACTAAAAGTGGTTTTGTTTAAAATTTAGATTTAGGGTGTGTTTGGTGTGACAAATTACACTGTATAATTGGTTTTTGGCAACAACAACAAATATTTAAAATGTTTTACTTATAAGTAATTTTGAAAATTTAAATTTTTCTAAAATATTTTAAATAATTTTATTAAATGTATATTAAGGAAATGTTATACACTATGAATAAAGATGTACCTATTCTTTTTCATGGAAATATTTGTTTTAATGTCTATTTAGCTAATTTTAATATTTTGAGAACTGTCACAAAAATTTAATTCAAAATTGATTGTGTATGGGTTTATACAATAATCAAACTTCTTATTATTTTTAAAAATAGTGGATTAATGATTACTTATTCTTAGATTAAATTTAAAAAATATATTTAAAGATTTTGTTCAATATTGGTATCTGTGTGCTATTCTATATAATACAAAATAGAGTTTGTTTATTTTTCTCAAATAATTCAATTTAAAGGTAGTTTGCTTGGAAATTTGTTGAATATTTAAAGTGTATTTATTTATTTGTATAGTCTTGTGACTTTATTTTAATCCATGTACATTACTACACTTTCTGTCAAACTGAAATATTTATTGTGATCACATTTATTATCTGATTATGATATCATAATATCTCTAAATAATATTTTCAACAAGTAAAGAAATATCATTATTTTCTATTTTAAGATTAAAAATAAAATTATTCTACCCAAATCACCCCATGTGTTCCTTCTGAAAGCAAGGAAATAACTTTATTTTTATTATTTAGCACCACGTCTTACTACCCGTTCGGGTTATACGCTTTAAATACTTATTACGCTAATGAATTAGGAATTGGGAAGGTTGAATTAGAGGAAGTGAACCCACATTTGCGTGAAGGGAGAGTGTAAAACCATTTAGGAAGAACCACCCTCAGTTCACCCGACCGAGATTCGAACCTCGATCTCCCCATCCTCAGCAGTCGAGCTCAACACGACTAGCGCGTTAGCCAACTGCGCCACCGAGGCGGGTAATGACATTTATATATGTTTATATACTGTAGTACAAGACAGGTGATATTTCAATGTCAGAAATATTTCCTTTCTGTACCTAAATACTGGACCTATATAATATTTAATGGTATATATATATATATGTATATATATATATGTATGTATGTATTTATATGTGTGTGTTGTCTTTATATTATATTACATTACATTACATATTTTATTACATCATTATAATTCATATATAATGTTAGACAACTATAATATTTTAATATCCCCTAAACAATAAAGCGGTTAATATATTAAAATGTATGTGAGTTTGTAGCCAGTGTTGCATTTAGTGATACAAAAATCATCTGATATGGAATCAGAAAATGTTTGAGCTTTCTATTGACATTGAAAAATAAACTACCAAGTGCACTAGAGAGATAATGAATGTATCGTTCCTTTATCTGAAAGTTGAAATTTTATTAAATCTCTTAGTAAAAGTGAAACAAAATTATAAACATTGTTGTAGAAACTTAAAGAAAATATATTACTACTCATAGCCCAAAAGCCCATTTGAAATATTTTTATTATAAATTATTAATATTTCTATTATTAATAGTATTATTATTATGTTTTTCATCTTATGAAAGGTACAATTAATGTGTTGTAGTTTTATTTAACAAGATTAGAATAAGGAACACCAGTGTTCATCAAAGAGCATAAAATTCAACTCCAAATTTTTCAAACCTCCAATTAAAAATATATATTTTATCATAGCTTCGAAGCTAGAAGTGTTTAAAATTATATTATATTTAATAATCTAACAGCTTTCAATGATAGCTTATTTCTTATCTCACAGAGTTCAATAGATATATATATATATATATATATTGAATATATCCACTCATGTAAATAACCTTAAAGTAATTTTTCCAGGAAACAAGAGAGTCCATTATTTTTGTGATGCCAAACAGACTCTAAATACGAATTTTAATCAAATGGTTACATTCAAAATTAAGGAGATATAATTTTTCTCAATCTGAAGTAAGCTAGCCTTAATTTTTTGGTTGGGTAATGAAAACCCCTTGATATCAAATTTTAACCCAATCATTAAAATGGTATCGGCTCTTGGCTAGACAGACAGGCAGACAGATGACATTGCATAGCCACATTTTGGCGTTCAGGGGTAGACAATAGTACACCTCGTTCAAAATCTATAATTTTATTTTTTTAAGGATCATAATACTTCTCCAGGCAGTTACAAGAATGTATAAATAACCACGATATTTAAAAAAGGAAATCCTATAGGATGAAAAAGTAAATATGGAAAAAAGTAGAGTTTATACCAAATAACTCAAACTTATTTCATAAATATATGTAATAATTACTATATAACTAAAAACTAGTAATTATATAAATGAAGTCATAATCAATTAATACCAAAATTCTGAGTTTAAATAAGTTGCATTCAAACAAATCGAGCTATCAGGTTTTCAAAACTTCCTGAGTTTGAATTATGTATCGGACCTATTTTGGTTAGCTGAGAACTTCTATTTCCATACAGTAATGGCTCAAACAAACTAATTCCAACATTTTCAATCAAAATAATAAGCTTTCTGCTAACTATATACCCCAAAATAAACCATAAATTGTTCATTTTATCAAATCAGGGGACCTTAATACTAACTACTGGTTACTCAAGCGTGTAAAAAAATCAAATGCACACATTTTATAGCATATATTCCTATTGTGGATAAATAAACAAACTATTTGAAATTATATTAGGGACACTCCTTCAGGTCAGCTGAGGCAATCGCTTAATTGGTGTTACGTAAGAGAGCAAAGAGAATTATTGAAACGATCTCAACAACGTATTTTATCTTTGGCAGAACCAACCGTATTTACTTACCTCCAAGTTCACCTGGCTTACACGATGTGAATTATGAACTTGAGAGAAACATTAGTGATACGCCTGGATCTTATGCAGCATATTCAACAGTGTGGACTGGTAGGTTGCATATACACCAGATAAAGGCGTAATTACAACTTTTAAACCACAAGGAGTACCTATAGCCTCATAATGGCGAGATTTATAAGATGATTATAGCTATCTCTCTGAAAGTTAATAAATTGTTTAGAGTTGCATGATTTGTTAGATAGATTAATATAATGTTGGTATTTAGTCATGGTGGAAGGTAAAATAAATTTTCAAATATCTCCAAAACAAATTTTTTGTATAAAATAATGTTAATTAGTGGAAAGCAAAAAAAATATATATATATCTAAGCTATCATAGAATAAAATTAATCAATCAAAGAGTGAACAATAATTTATCCGGTTAAAGCATTCATCATGCCTCAAGAAACAAAAGTATTAATAATCAGTTCGTAATAAGTTAATTTTTAATCGTGTTAAACCAATGTTTTACTAGCATTATAAATTGTGATGTATTTGCCAAATTATCGTAATTATAATATGTTTATGGTTTATAAATAGCGGCTTTGTATATTTAATTTTGGTATAAGTTAGTTATCTATTGAAGCACGTCAGTATTTTTTATCTAAATCTCAAACAACATAATTATTATATGGTCAAGTTTATATGGAGTATAAGAAAATAGTTATTATAAACTAAAATTATTTGATGAAGTAGTAGTGCCATAAATACACTAAATTACATAATTTATTTAAACTTAAATCTTAGGGATATTCTTGAATGAATGAATTTGGCTACAAATTTGAAAGATTGTTTAACATAATAATTATTTAGTCTTATTAAAATGAACTATACGAATAATTCCTAATTATAGTAAAATTGCCTTAAGGCGTTATAAAGTGAATATTAAAATGTGTTAAAGTAGAATTAAATGAATAAAAATATCTAAGCTTTTACATTCTTGAACAACAATTGTGGCACTTTTGTTATTGAATATTTTATACTAAAATATTTGGAAAAATTATTCCTTTCCAAACAGTAACAGTAATAAAAACAAAAGACATGGCTTGGCGTTTCCTTTTAATGAATTATATTATTTTATTGTGAGTACTAGGGCTAGGACTTGTATGCACTAAATATTTCTATAAAATGCTTTATAAAAATGCGCTTATGACCAAAAACACTAAAAATATGCTCTTTAAATTAAAAAAATGCCCTTTAAAACTAAAAATTACCAAAAAATGTATACTTATTTATTTATTTCCTTGCAAAATTATTTAAGAAGATACTGTTGCAAGTAAAAAACAAAAATAATATAAAATATAATGTATTGGTTTGTCTGTTGCTCTGTCAATAGAAATCCCTTATGTTACTGACCAATTTTATTTACTCTACCTATAAAACCAAAACAAAGAACAACCAAGAAAAAACGCTAAATACTTTGTTACATTTTCTGTGGTAAGCTAAAAATCTATTGCCTAAAAACATGTTCTATACGAGATAAAAAGACTATTAAGATTCAATATAATTTGTTACAGGTTATTAATGTTTTTAAACTGAAACTATCCCGCAAAAAAGAAGTCATGAAAGGTATGAAAGTATTCTCACCGCCGTGGTGGCGCCACCGTTTACTATGACGCGTGTACACATGTTCTAAACACTTACACTAAATCCCTCCCTCTTTTTCCCTCAATATTGTTTCTGGCTTTCACCGAAAATCATCAGAAAAACTGTCCTTTTTTATTGAAAGCACCAAAATGTGCAAAATTACTCAAAAATTAACATTTTGAGCATATTTATTAAGTTATACTTTTTATACACGCACCTCCTCTATAAATTTAACAGTGATCAAATATTGATAAAATTGATATTTTTCAATAGAAAACTGCAGGATGAATAGCAAAAAATAAGAAAATGTAACAATTAGCAAACATCAATACATTAACTTAAAAGGGGTGCTGGAAATACTAACATAAAAATTCCACTCGGTCTCGAGAAAACTGACATTTAAACAAGTATGATTTTTCCGCAAGACCTGTTTGGGGGATAGCGCCATCTACGGTTTCTGTGATCCATCTGTTCTTGTTGGCGCGGAAGGATACTTCGGTCGGTTGTGAAGTAACACCACGCCCTTCACCCTCCCGCCCACCACCCCACAAAAATAGGTTTTAGACTTGCTCTCGACAGGGCCAAGGGCCTTAACACACAAAGAACATTGTTTGTTCTAGCCGAGCCCCAAGATTCCAGTATATATTGTATATACGATAGCTCATAGTAACCGGTGATTTCCACACGTCCATAACAGACTCTGCTTTGAAACTATGAAGAATTACCTTGACTAGGGAGTATATCCTGGATGTGTCAGTGGTTAGAGCGTTGGGTTTCTGAGTCTAAGGTTCCTGGTCCAATTCCTCTGTCTAGGTATCGTTTTTGAATTTAAAGAATATTACTTCAGCTAAGCTAAAACTATTCTGGCATACTATATAAATGTAAACCAGTTTATCATAGTTCAAAATAAATAGATGTTGTCTAACCTAACTGAATATCAAATAAACTAGACCCGCCTCGATGGCGTAGTTGGCTAACGCGCTGGTCGTGTTGAGCTGCTCGACTGCTGAGGACGGGGAGATCGAGGTTCGAATCTCGGTCGGCTGAACTGGGGGCGGTTTTTCCTAAATGGTTTTCCACTCTCCCTCCACGCAAATGCAGGTTCACTTCCTCTAATTCAGCCTTCCCAATTCTTAATCCATTAGAGTAATTAGTACTTAAAGCGTATAACCCGAACGGGTAGTAAGACGCGGTGCTAAATAGTATTATTATTATCAAATAAACTAGCTATGTTCTAGTTAACCTCAATTAAAACTACTTAATCTTCTTTAACTATGACTAGGACTCCCAACCCTAAGCACGTGATTGAAAAGACAAGTTCATTCAGTGTGATTTGCCGAAGATAAAGAGCTCGGGGTTCAAATTATGGCTGACTGTACAGTACTATGTAGATTACCTAAATGGATTCATACTTTTCCTTCATGCAAATGTAGTGACATTTCCTGTAAAATTTTACCTTCCTTCTTCCTATTCAATAAGCGTAATAAATGTATGCTTATAACTTAAACGGGTGCTTAGAAACGATGAAAATTTAAAACAAAACTTTGAGGAACATATCTGAATGAAAATTGGTCAACTGATTCTTGAACTTAAGTAATTTGGCCTTACCTAATAAACTTGATAATTTCTTTGTAATTTATAGTGTATATCTGGGAGATTAGTGCTTATACTAAGGCTTAGTGCTTGAAATGTATGATTCAAATTGCTTTTAAAAAAACTCAGTACCGGTATCGTGAAAAAATCTTGTACTGAAATAGTAACACAAAGTATTCATCAATAGTATTGTTTTACAAACTGTGGTACACGTACCCCCATAGGTGTGCCAATGATTTCAAGGAGTACTAGGTATCTCACTAATTTATGTTTTAGTATTAAATGTGTTGATTATAATAATATATTAACGTAAATTAATTTATCATATTTCAAAATAAATAGATATTGCCTAACCTAAGCGAATTTCAAAATATAATCATCGTACTCTTTTTTTGATTATTAGATGTATTTAGCATGAACATTTGATCCAACTGATTATTTGAGGACATGACCTAGAAGCAAACCTACATCTATAAAAGACACAACATCAAACATCTTCGCCGTTAATTCATCACTGTGAAAGAGGGAAAATATGTTTCACCAATGACGCATGCCGGGAATTGAGCCCAGGACCCGTATCTTGGTAGACAAACACTCTACCAACTGAGCTACATTGTCCATTAAAATTATGAACGACTGTTTATAGTATAGACTTTATCTACACTAATATTATAAAGAGAAAAGATTATTATTTTTTGTTTGTAATGGATAGACTCAAAAACTACTGGACCTATTTTAAAAATTCTGTCACCAATATAAAGCTACATTATCAGCGAGTAACATAGGCTATATTTAATTTTGAAAATGTAATTTATTCTTCCTAAAAATGTCAATAGTCACTCATATTTTATGGTAGAGTCTATGATTATTCTTCGATATGTGTGTTGAAAATACTAATGCGGGCGGGGGAGGGTAGGGTCTAGTACTTTATATAATAGCAGTTATTCGTTCCTTTTTTAGATAAAGAACAAAAGGGGGTACATTTGCTGTCCCAGCAAAGGGCACGTCACCAGAAAGAAGTATAAAAAAAACTTATATATACTTATTACTGTTAGCTCTACTCTAATATAGGAACAGAAATATAAAAATAAACTTTTTGTTACAGTTTATATACTTCAAACTACATAAGTTAAATACTATAAGCATTATTTATCTAAATATCTTTAACAGATATCGAATTAAATAAGTTTTCCTGGAAACCACAATCCGTACACCAAGATATATGGGTTTTAAATGTGATATTAATATATATATATATGTAAATATAGAAGTACTTGCAATATACCTATATCCCTTTTGATATTGTACTTCTAGCTAACTTTATAGCATAGTGGTAGGTGACCTGGTGGTCTAGGGGGTAAGGTGTCAGACTTCTGTGCTGGCGGCCGGGGTTCAATCCTCGGTCCCGGCACACATTTATCTGATTACCAAACCCTTACTTCACCTCTGACAAGACATCTTGTGAATGTGGGGAATGCCAGGCCTCCACCGTGGTTCGGATTCCACGTTAAACTGTAGGTCCTCCATTTCATCTCAAAATCACCCTACCGTTACACATTAGCGTAAGTGCGTACAACCCGAACGGGTAGTAAGACGCTGTGATAATATTAATAATAATAACAGTCTGTTGTTGAATATTTTTTACAAGCATCTTGGAATTTAATGGATAGTTTTTTTTATTTCCATTTAAAAAGTTACTCATCAAATCCTACTGTATTCGTGACAAATGTTAGAGAAATGTTGAGATAAATATGAATAGAATTTTCAATTATACTTATCCATTTAATACAATTGTATTTATTTTGGTAAGAAAAAGTCATAAAAAATTGCACCCCTACTAGCTTTAGGTAGCGCTACTTTCCATCCATGTTTGTAGATTAAGATAGACTATGAAAATGACCTTAATACGCACCAGAAAATACTCTGCCGACCACCTTTCCAACCAACCAACACACGCCACTGTCACTATTTGAAGGAAAAAACCCATCGTGAGCACGATTGTTCTTGGAATAAACATTCCTCGTTGCCATTATTTACGATTACTCATCATTCTTAACATTAATAACCTCGGAGGTGTCCTGTTTCGAGGATGTTCTGTGAGTGATTGATATTATATTTAACTGAAATAGTAGGACGTTAACCTATTTAATTAACCTAGCCCCGGGAAACAAAGGGTTTCCAAACTTACCTAGGTCCTTCCTTGTGGTTAAGTGTTAAGTTTCACTGCAATTATATAAAGGTTGCTTCAATAATAGTCTATAGCTCAAATTAAAAGATATTTTATATTTTTGGAAAAAAATAATAATACTCAAGAATAACTGTTGGGAGTTTTATTATTTTTATATTTATTATTCTTTATTCAACCAGCATCCATGGGAATGTGGACTTAATATATTATCCAGGAGGATGTCATAATAATAATAATAATAATAATAATAATAATAATAACCCTTAAAATATATAAGCTAAATCTTCTGAAGGTTTAAATAATATTTAAAATTAAGGTGGGATAGAATAGGATACAAGAAAAAACCTGTGTTTTTGTATCTTTTATGGCAAAACATTTTTTTTGACAAAATAAAAATATTTTGCCCTTGTTCAACATAAATCTTAACTTTCTACACTCTCTGATTATTTGTCAAGAGCATGGCAGCATTATAAAAAAACTTTTTAAATGAAGAGAAAATACTATCATTAAATTTCACGACACAGTTGACAAATATTCAACAACTCTTGAACAATAAACTCTATGTCTGTACTGGAAAAATATTTACTTTGTCCAAATAAATGTTTTTACATAAGCAACTGGAATAACTCTGACCTTTTTCACGTCCCCTTCCAGCCCAACTTAAGAGAAACTGGAATAACTCTGACCTTTTTCACGTCCCCTTCCAGCCCAACTTAAGAGAAACTGGAATAACTCTGACATTTTTCACGTCCCCTTCTAGGGAAACTGGAGTAACTCTGACCTTTTTCACGTCCCCTTCCAGCCCAACTTAAGAGAAACTGGAATAACTCTGGCATTTTTCACGTCCCCTTCTAGGGAAACTGGAGTAACTCTGACCTCTTTCACGTCCCCTTCCAGCCCAACTTAAGGGTTTAAGATATAAACAGTATCACGTGGAAATTAAAAGCTAATAGCTTAAAACTGAAATAATTGTTAAACGTTTTAGTACAGTAGCCCCATGGCTTCTTTGGTGCTGACTTAAAGCTCACAGCTGATGATGGCTGATGGCTTTGAAAAGTTACCAGACCAAATTATGTATCCCTACGCCGAACCAAATGATTTGCAAAAACATGTGTTTAGCATACACCTAAATTATGACTGTCAGAAGTCAGCTGTGACCTGTCAGTCAGCACCAAAGAAGCCATGGGGCTACTGTAGTTAGTCTTAAATGGCAATCACTATGGGTTAAAATATTGTAAAAATCACTAGTAAATAAAACAATATTATCTACAAAATAAGCTACTCGGAGAGGAACCACGATGAAGATAGGCCAAACTTAGTTGAGATTATGAAACTTCAATTCTATATATATAATTTTAATTCTGGATTCAATAAAATATGGCCACCTTTATGGTCTAGTGGTCGGAATTCCTGACCACAAGTCCAGATATCCTGGGTTTGATCCCCGGTGCTCTTGTGCTTCCCTGTGAAGCAGTGGGTCGGGACAAGGTAGAATCAGTCACGTGGGGATGGTTGGAACTATCATATCCGGTCCACAAAGTGTGATTTACTGCCAAGGGGCTCATTGTGCTTCCCTGTGAAGCAGTGGGTCGGGGACAAGGTAGAATCAGTCACGTGGGGATGGTTGGAACTATCATCTCCGGTCCACAAAGTGTGATTTACGGCTAAGGGGCTCATTGTGCTGACCACATGACACCCTCTATTCTTAAATATTGGCTCTATCTTGGTCAACTTGCGGTGGCCGCTTGGTCGGCATAGCAAGCTTGTGGCTGATGCCATAGATTGTTTTCCTCAATTATATAGTATACATTGTCTAGTGTACTTATTTCTTAGTTATATAGTTCTTTGTTTGTGAAAATCTCCCGTTTCCATGGAAATAAAGAAATAATTTTTGTACATCCGAAATACCTTTTGCCATGAAGATTTATTATTATTATTATTATTATTAGCACCGCGTCTTACTACCCGTTCGGGCTATACGCACTTACGCTAATGTGTAATGGTAGGGTGATTGAGAGATGAAATGGAGGACCTACAGTTTAACGTGGAATCCGAACCACGGTGGAGGCCTGGCATTCCTCACATTCACAAGATGTCTTGTCAGAGGTGAAGGAAGGGTTTGGTAATCAGATAAATCTGTGCCGGGACCGAGGATTGAACCCCGGCCGCCAGCACAAAAGTCTGACACCTTACCCCTAGATAATTTAGAGATTACTTCGAGCAACTTAACATTTGACAAGGCTAGTGAGTTTAAAAACATAGAGTAATGGTAACTAGTAATAACGATATAAGATTGGAAATTGGTAAAAGCAAAAATCGGGAAATGTATGAATGGTGCTACTCTGTAAGTTGTTGACATCTCGCCTGCTGTCAAGGAATGTACAACTCAGAATATACAACACAATCATTTTACCGGTTGTACTTCATAGGAGTGAGACGTGGTAGCTAACCTCACTTGAGGTAAACAAATATAGGATGTTCGAAAATAAGGAGGTTAGGAAGATATTTGCTCCAAAAAGGAATGAGGCTAATGGAGAATATATGAGGTTATATAATGAGGAGTTACATACCCTGTACCCATCAAAATGTAATATTAGGATAAATAAAGTGTCATAAATTATGGTGTGAAGGACATTCAGTGTGAATGTAAGAATCTAGAACCTTGTGATGGGTATTTACTGATAGACCCAATGAGAAGAGACCACTGGGAAGATGTAGAAAAAGATGGTAGGATAACATTAGAATGGACCTGAAAAAGATAGGATGTAGTGAGGTGGACTGGATGGAACTATCTCCAGATAGGGTTAGGGGGCGTACTTTTGTGAAAGTAGCAATGAACGTTTGAGTTCCTAATCACATAAGAGAAATTAGTAAGTATGTTACTTTGTTACAACTTTCTAGGCCTTGTCTGGCACATAATAAACTCTCCAAAAGCTGGTTTCTATAAATTTAACCTTTTTTATAAAATTAATAAGAACTATATTTTTTCAATGCTACTTACGATAATAATTTGTGATGTTGAATCAACTTTACTAAGCAAAAACAATTCACACGAAGCCGAATCACGAGCCATGGATTGTTTGCCAAGTAGTTTTAAAAAAATATCAACAAATCTAAAACTGTAATTATAATAAGTACAAAGGATTAATGTAGATATTTTTTATTAAATTTCGAGGAGATCAAAAGCAAAATATATTTTAAATGCAACAAAATTTACTAACACACTAGTTGGACAGTTGTCCTTTTTAAACACTAATCTTGTTGCACCAAGCTAGAACTAGAAACATAATACTTTATGGTAAAGAATTGTTTGATCTGAGTTAACAAAGCATATAACCTACTCATTTGATTGAAAATAAACAACTGAATCGATTTATTTATATCGTAAATTTTATATATACACCAATAACAAATATTTACTTTAATATTAATATATTTGACAACATGGTTGTGGGAAAAGAATAATATGTTTCTAAGATAAATCCTTAACATGGCATTATTCAAATTTGGTTGAATTTAGAGTCAACGTTTAGTGCAAACCAAAATCATTTTATTAATTTTATCAGGGGTATTTAATGAGAGCTTTCTGAGCCAACCGATCATTTCAGCATACAGACAGCTACAATTGTCATCAGCTCAAAACAGACGAAGGGAAATCCCTAGCAAGTTTTAATCTCATTAACAATAATTGATATTGATTCACTAATAGTTGGTGACCTGGCGGTCTAGGGGTAAGGTGTCAGACCTCTGTGCTGGCGGCCGGGGTTCGATCCTCGGACCCGGCACAGATTTATCTGATTACCAAACCCTTCCTTCACCTCTGACAAGACATCTTGTGAATGTGGGGAATGCCAGGCCTCCACCGTGGTTCGGATTCCACGTTAAACTGTAGGTCCTCCATTTCATCTCACAATCACCCTACCATTACACATTAGCGTAAGTGCGTACAACCCGAACGGGTAGAAAGACGCGGTGCTAATAATAATAATAATAAATAATAACACTTTAAAATACAGCCCCACTAGTTGACTGGCCACATACTGTGCAAACCTATGAATGGTAGTCTATAATCTATCCATCCTAAACTAGAATAGTAGTCTTACAATGTCCAGATGCTGCAGTCGGTCAGCAGGGCTAAGCGCACAGCCTCACTTGCAAGAGACACGACCTATTGTCTCTCTTCTGACGGGGCATAAAACTGACAACCACGCTCTTGTCCATCATGTTTTATTCTACTTAAACCACAAGTCATACTCATCCATCCATTACATTATATTCTCTCAACCTTATTAGAGAAAAATGACCAAAAGATATGACCTTGATTTTGTTTGATTATTTTTAATATTTCGCGTCCAATAGAAAGGTTTCTAAAAGTCATGCACTAAGTATTCAGGAGCCCTAGTTTCCTTGTGACTACGCGGACAAAAGCATCGAGTTCATATAGGCTCGACAGTTGTTTTTTTCTTGTCTTGTTTTATGACTTTTATTCATGAATGCTTTATAAAAGATGTTGTAGACGGAAAATGGTGGTCATATAAATGTATTCCACTTACGATTTGCTCACACCATTTCAAGCTTGAGATCTCATTTGCGAACAACTGGGACTGGTGTGCTCTGTGGAGTGTTCGTGAAGGAATATTTGTTTCAGCTATACCGTGTGACCCAGTGCATATATTCCGTTCTAAGAAGAGGTGTGAATTAACATCGTGTATCGTTAATATAGTACAAATAGTGATCTAACTGTTAAAAAATCTTAATCGTACTAATTTACTGTCAGGTGATGATGAATATCGCTGCTCGGAAGATGTTAACATACACCATTTATCTAGTGTTTTTCTTCTCTACCTTTGGCGATGCTCAACCCAAACAGGTAGCTTTAAACGATTCAGTTCTAGAAGAGCTTGTTGAAAGCTCTAGTAACCAGGGATCAAAGCTCACCCCGATGCAGGAGATCCAACGTACTCTCGGGAAGTGCCGTCTCACCGACGACTTCATCTCTTGCATGAAGGCTCGAAGCTTGGTGCTGTTGGAGGTACTGAACAGAAGACCCGGAGATATTCCTCTGGCCGGAGAGAGCCTGGTGCTCACGAGGACCGCCTCTGCAGCCAGGGCGAGGGCGCTTCCCTTGACGGAGGAAGAGTTGGAGAGAAGTTTGCCGAACGACCCGGAGAGACTCGACCAACTCTTGGCTGACGGATTCTTCAACTTTATTAACTCCCATGAATTCAGAGTGAAGATCGGTGGGGATATCATCAACAACATGCAGAGGAGTATGGAAGAAGGTACGTGGAGTGAAGATAATATCGTAAATAATTAAATAATATAGGTTATATACTGTGGGCCACGTATACAAATAGTTTATAAATAATCAGTCGAAACTATGCTGACCAATAATCAATTATTCGAGCGTAATAGTAAAATCTGTATCTTAAATTATTCGTAGATAATTTTTAGAATGTATTATTTATGTTTGGTATTCTTTAAATGTCAGAAAAAATGTAATATATTTACTAAAACGTGAGCCTCGCCGAGAGAGAAGTGAACTAAGGTACCCGTATGGTGTTTTCTGATGTGCTAGTTATGGGGAGGTTTCTGTAGGTAGTAATTACGGTCACGTGGACTCTGGTTTTATTTACGAAAGTTTCCTACAGTATCCCCATGGCTTCTTTGGTGCTGACTGACAGCTTTAAAAAGTAACCAGAACAAATTACATATCCCTACGCCAAATCATATGATCTGCAAAAACATGTGTTTAGCAGCTGTCACTTCTGACAGTAAAAATTTAGGAATATACCTAAAGGATGACTGTTATAAGTCAGGTGTGAGCTGTCAGTCAGCACCAAAGAAGCCATGGGGCTACTGTACTTTCCCTATATATGAATAATAATGTATTTATACTTATTCGCTATCTTACTGGTAGATAAAGTATTGTGAAAATCAATTTCCTCAAAATCGACTCCAACGATTTTAATTAAATTTCATTCTTAAGTATTGATCAACATTAAAAACACAATGGATCCTCTCATTTTTTTCGGCAAAATGGCTTTAAGGGTTCTGGTGTGACGTATAAACTCTCATTTTTTGTCACATCTTCGAAATTATTTGAGATATTAAATTACTTATCATTACAAATATATAAGTTTATTTATAATATAAATATGTTATTTGAAGCATATTTTTTTAAGACCAATACCTTTCAAGCTAAACGTGAATATATATGATTTTTAACTTTTAGAAAACTAAAGGTCAAGTATTGCGACCGTAAAAAATATCTAATCCAAAATGTTGATGGATGTCCATGTTACAAGACCCCCGGACCCTAAAAAAAGGATTTTGCAATGCCGCCTGTTTGTGTTTCTACTTAAACCTGAAATTAAGAGGTTTAAAAAAGGGGCAAAAAGAGAAAATATCGAATTTCTCAAAATTGTTTATATTGATTCTGATTAAAATTAGTATCTAAGCCTTTGATAAGATTATGAATAAAATGGCTATTTTCATTTTCCTATGAAAATTATTTTAGAGTTCTTTACCGAAGTGTAAATGTCCTTAAATTCGCAATTATTTAAGATACTTAATAAATTATATTGCAAAATTGTAATACAATAAAAAATAAAAAAACTTTATTTGAAAAATTGATTCGTAAAATCAATAGTTTCTGAGATATTTACCATAATATTAAAGCATTTTTTCAAGCTTTAGTTGTACAGAGATACTACTTAAGTTTAAACTCGAAAATTCTCTAATTCCATAGAGTAAATATCTAAAAAAGTTAATGTTATTTTTTTTATCTCTTGGTAAATGTTTATACAACAATGATATATCTCTATAATTTTATACTCAATAAACAATATTTATCTATTTTATTGTTCTAAATTTATAAATGAAAAATTTAATAAAAAATGCTATAACCTTGAGATGTTCAACCCATAATAAAATGTCGAAAATTTTAACTGGAAGTCGAAATTTTAATAAAGTATTGACCCTTGGGGACCCAATATCGATTTTTTTCCCCATCTAAATACAATAGTGAGGACTTTAATTCTTTAGAAAAAAAATCATAAAATTTAAATCCGGAAGTCAAAAAATGTTTAACGTAAGTAACATAAACTTTCCTCTACCCGCCTCGTTGGCGTAGTTAGCCAACGCGCTAGTTTAGTGTTGAGCTAGACTGCCTTGGACGGAAAGATTGGGGTTCTAATCTTGCTAGGGTAAGCTGGGGGTGGTGTTACCTTGATGATTCCTTACATGCAAATGCTGGTTCACTTTCTCTATATTAAACCTTCCCAATTCCTAACCCATTAGAGTAATTATTACTTAAGCGTATAACCCATATGGTTAGTAAGGCGCAGTGCTTAATATAATATACAAAGTTATTACTAGGTCTCTAAGTGATACATAAATCCTTCAAACATTGATCTTACCTCTGGGAACTCACTTTAAATAGATTATACTAAACAAAAACATCAATATTAATATAAAATAAAATGATAAGTTACTTAAAGTAGGAAAATTATTAGAGATAAAGAGATAAACATTGTTATTATTACTAGCACCGCGTCTTACTACCCATTCGTGTTATACGCACTTACGCTAATGTGTAATGGTAGGGTGATTGTGAGATGAAATGGAGGACCTACAGTTTAACGTGGAAACCGAACCACGGTGGAGGCCTGGCATTCCTCACATTCACAAGAGGTCTTGTCAGAGGTGAAGGAAGGGTTTGGTGATCAGATGAATCTGTGCCGGGACCGAGGATTGAACCCCGGCCGCCAGCATAGAAGTCTGAAAGAGATAAACAAATCGTTAGTGATGATAGTAGCCTAATCTACACTATGAACCTTTGTTATAAGTTGTACCATTGTCGAATAATGCAAGGTACGATTGTTATCTTACAGCGTAGACGAAAGGTACAACATAGGTCTTTTAACATATCTGTTAGTGCTTACCAAATTAACATTTTAGTACATATTATTTTCAGAAAAATGTAATAGTGAATTTAACCCCCAAAATATCTTGTTGTTGAAGATGATAATAGTCACAAAGAGTCAAAAAAGTTTTATAAATACGATCGTGTGTGTATGTGTGTAAATATGTAAGCCTATAGGATTCACTTAGTGATTTTGAACATAATAATTATATTTTTTTGAACACACTCGTTCATAGTTCTTGAGGGAATCTATAGAAATGACAGCAGGATCAGGATTTGAACCCCGGGTATCAAGTGTTACGAGATGACCCCTCCACAAATTGAGCTTGTGTCGCTATCAGTCATTCAATAAAATAAAATGTACTGATGTGTACAGGTAGTACCCACACTGTCCACAAAAGGACACAGCAGTTTCTAGCAGTGATTTCATATATTTTACTTTATAATGTCAATATATTCAGTCTTAATCGCAAACATCTTCACTTGAGATTTTGATGACTAAAACACAAGAAATAGGAACTTATAATTATGTATATTCTTTGTAAGTTTGTCTCCATGTGCGTATGTCCCCATGTATATATGTTCCCATGTGTGTCTGTCCTCATATCTATATGTTCCATGTGTGTGTGTCCTCATGTCTATATGTTCCCATGTGTGTCTGTCCTCATATCTATATGTTCCCATGTGCGTCTGTCCCCATGTCTATATGTTCCCATGTGTGTCTGTCCTCATGTCTATATGTTCCCATGTGTGTCTGTCCTCATGTCTATATGTTCCCATGTGTGTCTGTCCTCATGTCTATATGTTCCCATGTGTGTCTGTCCTCATGTCTATATGTTCCCATGTGTGTCTGTCCTCATGTCTATATGTTCCCATGTGTGTCTGTCCTCATGTCTATATGTTCCCATGTGTGTCTGTCCTCATGTCTATATGTTCCCATGTGTGTCTGTCCTCATGTCTATATGTTCCCATGTGTGTCTGTCCTCATGTCTATATGTTCCCATGTGTGTCTGTCCTCATGTCTATATGTTCCCATGTGTGTCTGTCCTCATGTCTATATGTTCCCATGTGTGTCTGTCCTCATGTCTATATGTTCCCATGTGTGTCTGTCCTCATGTCTATATGTTCCCATGTGTGTCTGTCCTCATGTCTATATGTTCCCATGTGTGTCTGTCCTCATGTCTATATGTTCCCATGTGTGTCTGTCCTCATGTCTATATGTTCCCATGTGTGTCTGTCCTCATGTCTATATGTTCCCATGTGTGTCTGTCCTCATGTCTATATGTTCCCATGTGTGTCTGTCCTCATGTCTATATGTTCCCATGTGTGTCTGTCCTCATGTCTATATGTTCCCATGTGTGTCTGTCCTCATGTCTATATGTTCCCATGTGTGTCTGTCCTCATGTCTATATGTTCCCATGTGTGTCTGTCCTCATGTCTATATGTTCCCATGTGTGTCTGTCCTCATGTCTATATGTTCCCATGTGTGTCTGTCCTCATGTCTATATGTTCCCATGTGTGTCTGTCCTCATGTCTATATGTTCCCATGTGTGTCTGTCCTCATGTCTATATGTTCCCATGTGTGTCTGTCCTCATGTCTATATGTTCCCATGTGTGTCTGTCCTCATGTCTATATGTTCCCATGTGTGTCTGTCCTCATGTCTATATGTTCCCATGTGTGTCTGTCCTCATGTATATATGTTCCCATGTGTGTCTGTCCTCATGTATATATGTTCCCATGTGTGTCTGTCCTCATGTTTGTATGTTCTCATATATTTCTGTCCTCATGTCTATATGTTCCCATGTGTGTCTGTCCTCATGTCTATATGTTCCCATGTGTGTCTGTCCTCATATATCTAAGTTCTAATGTGTGTCAGTCCTCATGTCTATAAGTTCTCATGTGTGTCTGTCCTCATGTATATATGTTCCCATGTGTGTCTGTCCTCATGTATCTATGTTCTAATGTGTGTTTGTCCTCATGTCTGTATGTTCCCCTGTGTGTCTGTCTTCATGTCTATATGTTCCCATGTGTGTCTGTCCTCATGTATATATGTTCCCATGTGTGTCTGTCCTCATGTCTATATGTTCCCATGTGTGTCTGTCCTCATATCTATATATTCCCATGTGTGTCTGTCCTCATGTATATATGTTCCCATGTGTGTGTCCTCATGTCTATATGTTCCCATGTGTGTCTGTCCTCATGTATCTATGTTCTAATGTGTGTCTGTCCTCATGTCTATATGTTCCCATGTGTGTCTGTCCTCATGTATCTATGTTCTAATGTGTGTGTCCTCATGTCTATATGTTCCCCTGTGTGTCTGTCTTCATGTCTGTATGTTTCTATGTCTGTCCTCGTGTCAATAGGTTCCTATGTAGAGTGATTACATTTATTGGTCCAACTGTCAAAGCTTAATTTCCAGAAGGATGAATTCGGTATAATTTATAACATCATTAGAATTGTTAAAACCGTGCAAAGTCAGTGTGACCTCTATATTTGTATTTATGTTTGTTTTATTCTTTGTGTCGGCCTAATAAATTAGCGTATTTTATTTTAATCGTCATATCAACTCCTAATAAATATTTTATGTATAAGTATAAAATATATTTCTTCACTTCAAATTATTAAATGTTTGATGATTGTAAAAAACTATCGATGGTTACAACAATTCGTTTGACCACGTTACGTATTGTAAGTTTCTTTATTGTAAATTCCCTACCTCGAATATAAAGTGACGTAGACACTAGTATATGAATGCTTTGATTGTAATTATAATACCTAGTTTTTGGATTTGAACTTTTGATTTTGGTAAAAGGCCAAGAACAATTCCTTGTGAGGGTTTTTACTAAGAATACCAATGAGGTCCTTAATTAAAATTAATTATTTTGGACGCAATAATTCCTTATCATATATATTTTTGCTCTTTTCTAATAATTCTTAGTGATATGAAATTTGAAACAAATAATATAAATCTTCTATATAATTAGGTTACTCTGATTTCTTATTTAATAATAAAAAGTGATGTTATCATATAGCTTTGAAATTTTAAAATAAATATGGCCTGTAAACTTTCTGGAAGTCAAAATAGGATTACCCATGTTAATATGTTTACCTTATTTTTAATAAATTTACAATTTTGTTATTAAAACTATAATCATGAATATTAATATGTATTTTTCAATATATTGGTTAGTGGTTTTTATTTAGTTTGGCTAAAATATCTACAAGTTATATATTGAAAAAACTTCAACAACAAAGATTTTCAGGCTATTAATTTTATGAAATTATTTTTCTTAAGTCTTCTTGGACATAAGCAAACCAAAAAAGAAGGTGTTTTATAATCTAAAATAGAAAAAAAAATGAATGAAGCAGTTGAAACAGGGGGGACATGGGGGGACTATAACGTTAGCATTATTTATGGGGGGGACTATAACGTTAGCATTAGTGTATGG